>VWZW01004607.1:100135-205968 GCA_013397115.1 Edolisoma coerulescens
CGGCGCGTCCGGGAAGGCGGCGGGGAATTTCGGGCACGGCTGTGCCCTCCGGCGTCCCCCCGGTGTGCGGCCGATCATGACTCGCAGACGCTCCCCCCGGGGCCCGGCTGTGCTCTGTGTTGCTGCCAGCCGCCCGCCCCTGTGCGGGCCTGCGTTTCACGGCCAGAGCTGCGGAGGGCTCGGTTCTCCCGCTGTCTCTGCGCCGCGACGAGGCGCAGGAGGCAGCAGGCAGGATGAGTAAAATGGTACCCAAAGCTTGGCTGAAAATGTATGTGCTGCTCCTGGGTGCCAATATAATTCTTTCTTAGGGAGTGTGGATATCTTCCTTAAGTATACTTAGTTATTTTTTATTGAGGCTGATTGTTCTGTATTTTCCTGTTTTTTCCCCCATACTTATTCACTGATGTCTGGAATCTGAGGGAAGACTTCATCCTGATTCTTTCTGGATTAATTTATTTCATTGTGAGACTGGGAAGCAAGCAATGTGCTAACCAACCTCTACAAGTAATTGCTTAATTTTAAAAAAAGTAAAATCACAGTTTATCATTTATTTATTGCCTATCCATGGTTCTGTTTGTAATTTACAGTGTCTTATGCTTGACTCATTGGGGTTTTTTTATGTTCCTTTAAAGTACAGCAAAGACTCCTTCGAGTTTGGTTTTCATTTCTTTCTAGCTTTATGCTCAAGTGATTTCCTTTAAATGCCTTGTCATAGTTCTATGAGACATGTTTTTCAAGTTAGTACTCGCTTCTGTGGAACCACTGGGTAATACTGCAATAGCTGGCGTCGGGTGGTTACACCAAAAAAGGATAAAAACTACTTGAGTGAGACTATATATATATAACATGATAGGTGTGTTACTCTGGGTTAGTGACTGAACCCACAGCTCTGTCTCACAGAAGTGCACGATTGTCACTTCAGCCCTTAATCTTACAGGCTCTCCCGTAGTACTCGGAGGACATGATGGAAACTTTAGGTAGAAACAAATAACATTCATTTTGTCATCAAAATGCAGTCCAATAAATCTGACTTCAGAGCTTTTGCACTCAGATTTTAAATGTTGTGGCTTCACAATCCAATGTGCTGGCTCACTTGGCTCTCTCAGAGCTGTTAGGTAACTTTGATGGGATTTCTGCAAGCCAGGGTGCTGTGTTAGCAGAAGCACTGTGTGTGTTAGGGGCCAGCTCACCTCAGGAAGCTAAAACTGGCAAGGACATCTTGGTCTGGGTAAGCTTGTCTTGAGGAGGAATTATAAAGGTTGGAGTCTTGCAGCTGAGAGCTGAGAAGGAGCTAGTGAGCCATACACAATCATTCATATAATAGAGCAGGGCTGCAGAAGACAAAAATGAAGCCACTAATGTTGTTGAGGGTATGTATATTCAAGGATAAAAGTGCATGTATTTTGGATGTCAGTAATCTGTTGAACTTGTCAATAGTGGTGTTTATTTACAAACCTTTTGAACCCTGAGTATATTGATGCTGTTGCTCTGAGACTGCTTTTGCTCAATGTACGGAAAACATCAATAACTGCAGTATTTTGGAGTTGTGCCTCAAGGATACAAACAATGTTGAATGTGGCAATCAGATGATCAGTGAAAATGAGTGTGTCTGTAGACAAAGTGAGTAGGTGCTGTTTGGTATAATTTCATTTTTACTTGATGGTTTTGAAATGTGCTAACCTCAGACTTTATGTAATCACATTTTCTGTGAGTAGTCACCTTATTTCTTAACAACCATTGGAACTCCTGAGTTCAGTCAAAGAGCTAATGAAACAGATAATTAGGTAACAGTTTTTAAAAAATTTTTTTTACACTGAGAAAAATCTCAACTAAGTAACACAGCGGCAGCCTTAAAAATTCTTTTGCTAACCTGTATCAAAGTCATATAGGTTCCAACTACAGACTTCTAAATAATTTGAAATGTTGGCTAATACCAGTTTGTTTTGTTTTTCAGGCTTTAGAAAGGATGCGTCCTTACCTGTGTGATAAAATCATAGCCGAGAGACACTTTGATTACCTACGTTCAAAGAAAATACTCACTAGGGAGGACACAGAAGAAATTTCTGCTCGATCTTCCAGTAGGAAAAAAACTGGGAAGTTATTGGACTACTTAGCAGAAAATCCAAAGGGACTAGATACTTTGATTGAATCTATCAGACGAGAAAGAACACAAAACTTCCTGTTAGAAAAGATAACTGATGTAGTGTTGAAAGTCAAAAATGAAAAGCTTGAAGCTCTTAAAGGTAATGAAATTTTAATAATGTTGTGTAAGACATCGGTTTTATTTTGAGGGTCTGCAAAATTAAAATCCAAACCAAAAGTCTTCCTGTGGTATTTGGAACAACATGTTTGGAAATATCACCAGTTTGGGTTTAGTGCATGTATCCTGGCTGTACCTTTTTATTATCTGAACACATCCATCATAAATAACAAATTGCAAAAAAACCCCTATTGTGTTGTTATGATGGATAAATCTGTCTTCACATTTCAGTTTTGCTTTTCAAAAATGGGTGGTTATCTTCCATCTTGCATTTCTCTTGAAGCTAGTTGCTGCAGTGGCAGGATGCTCTGGTTTTGTTAGACTTTGTGCCTCAGCAGAAGATATGCCAGCAAATGCAACTTGAGGGGATCTCCCCTGTATGTCTTCAATGCCACAGCTTAAAATTAGGCACTGTAAATACATGTGCATGTTGTTTCATACAGGCTTAGAGGTTTTGTTGACACCCAAAGCTTGAAGTGACTACATGTACTCATATTTTATGGCAGAGGAAGAAAGTATAGGCTTTCTACACCAAAAGCATTACTTCCCCTTCCACACCCATCAAAAGGCAAATAAAGAAGGAAGAAGTACATTTTAACCCTAGAGATGGAGGGCCTGAAGTTTTCTCTGGCTTCAGGTAAAATAGCCTTCACATGCTGTCCACTTTGGAGCAGAACCATCAGGTGAAGCTCTTAAAAGTTTGAAGAACACAGTGAGACAAATCTAAAAAAAGTTGGGCCGAAGGGCTAAAGTGACTCTCTAAAATGAACCTTAAGTTAGGGTGCATCTTTGTCCAGTACTATCTGATGGTGAGTACAGAGAAACCATTCCCATCAGCCTAGATAACCTGCATGTATGTTCTTTAATTTGTCAGGAATACTGGATGTCACAGGTGAGATGAAGAGTTAGTCTGTTAAAAATACGGACAATTGATCTTTGACAGTCTTACTGATACTAAATCAGAGCACAGTTTTAAGATGTCCCCATACTGTAATTAAATCCAGTATCTGGGTTTTTTTTGTCTTAGGTCTAAGCTGCAGCACCTGTATGACCTCACTGTATGGAGGAACAAATAATCTCTCTAGATCATTTTCTGATGAATCAAATTTTTTGGATAAAACAAAAGACAAAGAATCTACCCAGATACATCACCCAGAAGAAGATTATAGCACTGCTGCATTTGTGTCTGCTGTCTCTCTTCATTCAATGAATTTACCAATTGCAGAGATGGGAAATTCACAGAGCAGTGTTTTGTCAGCCACCCTCCCAGGGCCTGGAGACCCTGGTGCACCCCCGCTGCCCCCAGAGCTCCAAGACCAGCAAGAGCCGTGTACCAGTTCAAGTGACAATTGCTTTTTGCCTTTAAGATCACGTTCTGTTCAACCACAGTGAACATAGTGACTTTTGTCTGTTCATCCCAATGGTACTGAAACTTTGTGTGACGTCTCATAAAGGCTAAAAAACGTTTTCAAACTGTTAGAAAAATTGGAGGAAATAATCTATGCAATTTCTGTTTTAATGTAATTGTGTGATGCTGGAGCTGCTTGACTTTTGTTTGTTTGTTTGTTTTGTTCTTTAGGGAGATTTTTTCAAAGTATTGTGGTTTTATACCAGCAAATGTTTGTTTTTTAAACCAATGTGTATAAGATTTCACATTTAGTTGCAGATACTTTAGCTGGAATTATTGAACAAATGATTTTTTTCTTTCTGCAGAAACTAACAAATCAGCTTTTCTTAATGTTTCTGTGATAGGTGAACTGGGAAAGATGGTTACGAGAAGTATTGAGTATGGAAAAAAAATCTGAACTAAAAGCTTAAGCTTACTTACCAAAAAGCTTAAACTCATTTACCAAGTTAAATGTTCCTCCCTAGGATAAATTCTGCTCTCCGTGTATGTGTGTGCCGCTCCATTTGCAAAAACCCTCACAAATTTGGCCAAATCCATGCTTATTTGCAATGAGTCTCTTCCTTCTGGGAGCTTTGTCCTACTGGTAAATCAAAAAATATCAGTATTGCAAATATACTTCTGCAGGTCTTGGCATATTATTCTTATATATTAGTTAAAGATTCCTAATTTGAGATGCACTTTAAATATAAATTCTCATTAGTACTGGAACAGGAATGTAAACTGCTCTAACAGCATCATGAGGGCTGTAAGAAAACATTGTAGGATGCTGTTAAGGAGCAAAGCTTTTATGTTTTGTCCCACGAGGGAAGTGGAGGAGAAGTTGTGTGACAAGAAGGTATCTGTACCTGAAGGACTCTTGGAAATGTGGCACTTCAGATACCTCCTCTTCAAAGCAGACAGACAGGTTTACATTTCAAATTGTTTAGAGTCAAATGCATTTTAAACTGTTTCAACATGGGAAGGTTCTCATTTCTTGACACCATGTGACATACTGTATTCCTCTCATACTCGAGTTGTAGCCTACCTTTTGTGCAGGTGCCTATATCATTTCAAAATTACCTGGTGGACTCTTATTTGGACATGTGTACAGTTGTGTTCTGCAGTACTACACTTTAAAGTGATGGGATGTTTTCAGTATATCGAAGGTAGGTTTGTATTTAAGGCCCTGAATTATTTTGGCTCTCATACTGTGTATAGCCATGTAATGTCGTTCAAATTCACACCCAGGTAATTACTAAACTATTCTCCTTTTGTGGAGACAGGCCATCCGCAGGACCTCAGTATAGTCTCTATAAATTGTTTTTCATTATTATTCTGGGTTTGGAAGTAGATTAAAGTACAAATGGAATGTTCAACTACACTATCCCGAGTATATGAACATCTTACATGTGAAAAAGATGTGTTTATGAAAATCCTTGTTTTTCTTGTCTACATCTACAATCATAGACTCTCCGGACAGTGAAAATTATTTTCAGTGAAACTGCTTGGATTTGATGGCACTCTTTAAATTGGGTGCCTAAATATGCAAGCAAAACTTTGCTGTATAACATGAAATTAAGGATAGGATGAACTCCCTCTCTTCCATTAACTTGAACTGTAGTTGCACGTACTCGGGACATCTAAAAAGTGGTTTGTCTAAATGCCTGCTGTGAGTGTGTGTCTAAATGCACACTTAAAGAGCTGTGCTTAGGCTTGAGTCTCTTCCTGGGTTCTTGTAAAGAGAAGAGAGTGAGCAGGGTTGGCCTTAACAGAGAAGATGCATCAGCTCAGGGTGGAGGCTGCCTTGCTGCTCCCCATCCTGCAGCAGGAGGTGTGCAGCCTGCAGGGAGCCAGCTCTGCAGGGACCGCTCCCAGCGGAGCCTGCGAACCTGAGACCTTGAATGAATGTATTATCTTACTAAATGTTTATAATGTGCATTTTTAAAAAATATTTTTATCACAACTTTTGGAATAAATTCTTTTGTATAATTGCCGGTTTTCCTGTCTGCCTCTCTCATTTTTAAGACCTACAGGTTGCAAGAGCAGTTCATGCCCTTAACTTGATGTGTGGTTTTGGTTTTGTGTGTGCGGGAGGCTTTTGTTCTCCTTGTCTTTTCAGAGAGGTTTGTCTTTGGTGGAAAGACTGACTTAATGTGAAACGCCTGTGCCCGTAGGACTGCACTCTAGAGCAGTCTGTGAGGAAAACATGCTGTGAAATCAAGAGCTCTGCTGCTTAAGTAGTTTCTGCAGTTTGTGACTACTCTTACTAACCTGATTCTTGTTTTTTTTCAAATGACTATTGTTCAGCTTCCTACGGATGTGAGAAGAGTTGCTTCCAGCCACGCGTATCTTGACTTCTTTCTTAAATTAAGATTTTTATTTTTATTAATAGCAGGGGACAAACAAAAGCTTTGAGTGCTGAGAAGCATGACTCAAGGATTTGCAAATGCTGCAGGGACTGTGGTGTCTCACTTCAGTGGTTGTTTTCATTGTACTTTGTGTATAGGGCTTATTTCAAAATAATGATCATGGTATTGATTTTGAGAGATCAGCTGGATATGGTTTAGTATCTTCACAGTAAAGGAACTGATCATATTATAACCAAAACCCCTTCCTCGGACCTTATCCTGCTTCTGGTTGTATAAGTAATCTGAACATAGAATACAGAATATGCTGAGTTAGAACGGAAGAACCCTCGAGTCCAATTCCCAGCCCTGCACAAGACCATCCCCAAGAGTCACACCATGTGCCTGAGAGCATTGTCCAAATGCTTGTTGAACTGTCAGGCCGGTGCTGTGACCACTGCCCTGGGGAGCTGTTCCAGTGCCCAACCACCCTCTGGGAAGCTTTTCCTGATACCCAGCCTAAACCTCCCCTGACTCAGCTTCATCCCGTTTGAACAGCACCAGTATTTTCGCTGATGCAGTAATGCATGTACGAGTCAATCACAAGGGAGGTCTAGTACAAACTTTTTCCAACAAATTTGAAAAATCTATTTTGGTAAAGATACCCTCCCGGATCGGTGATGGTCAGCGCTACGTCTGCCCTAGGTTAGCCGGTGATCGGACATTAAGGAAAACGTGTTTTCCCTCCACTTAAGCCTGCAGGTGTGAAAAGGGAGAAATGAAGGTTGGCTCGGTTTCGTGTCTGATTTCCCGTGTCTGAACACTCGAAGGGAAGCACGCCGGTTGTGCCGTGAGCCCTGCCGGCCCCGGCGGCNGCGGCCGCGGCTGCCGCCGCCCGACGAGCTCTTCCGTCGGGTGTCGCAGCCGCCCGCCTTCCTCTACAACCCTCTCAACAAGGAGATCGACTGGGAGAGCCGCGTCCTGCGGGCGCCCGAGGAGGTGCGTGGGGCGCGGGGTGAACCGAGGCGGCGCTGGGGCCGCCCCGGGCCCCCCGGCCCGGTGTGACGGGCGCTCTGCTCTCTCCCGCAGCCCCCCAGGGAGTTCAAGGTGTGGAGGAGCAACGCCGTGCCCCCGCCGGAGACCTACAGCCCGCCCGAGAAGCCGCCGCCGCCGCCGGCTCCCGCCCTCGACATGGCCATAAAGTGGTCCAACATCTACGAGGACAATGGCGACGACGCGCCCCGCCAGGCCGGCAAGGCCAAGTTCCTGCCGGACGAGGAGCAGGAGTGCCTGGAGTCGGGTGAGGCCCTGGCGTGAGGCGGCCGTGCCTGGCACGGGCTGTGTGTGCTTGCAGAGCCCAGCTGGGCGGGCGGGTCCCCGGAGTGCTCTGTGGCCGGAGCTCTCCCTGGGCTCGGAGGAAGCTCTGCTGGCTTCTGCATCCACTGCTGCCCAAGGGGAGACCGGTCTGGCTGCAGGGATGGGTGGACTGTAGTGCCGGTGGTTTGGCTTTCCTGGAACCAACACAGACCCTCGAGCGGTCTCTGCTCCTCTCCCCTGTCATTAGCAGGGAAGGATTAGAGTCTGTAGCATCGTAGTTCTGTGAAACCAACAGGTTCAGTCATGGTGCTGCTAAAACAGAAGGTAGTATGAGAGCTTCAGGTGCTGCTGTGTTTACCTTAGTTGTAGATGTAGGTCAGATTATTTTTATAACGTTTGCAAAACTTGGGGTCCAAGAGAGGAATTAAATAGGATGTCCATGGGACAGATTACTGAAGAAAATATTTACTGTCCTCTTCACTTTAAATGATGGTACAAGCTGTAATGGTAATTTAGGAAGTAAAGAAATATTTGACAGGTAGGAGAATTTTTTTTTTTTTTAATTGCTGGAGAAAGAAAATAGCCAGCAAAAACCAAGAGAACAGAACCAGAAGAAGAATTTCTGGGCTTTCAGAACACACAGTAATGTTTCTGTTCACCAGTAAAGTTGTCAACAAATCTTTTTCAAAGAAAGGATTTTTTTTTCTTGTCTTGTGCCTTTTTTGGTTCTGCGTGTTCTTTCCCAGTAGCAATTTTTGTCTTGCTCCACGTGTTCTGTATGTTTCCCTTGTCCATGCATTTCTTTTATTCAGCCTTCATCCAAAGTAAGAAGATAAAAGGTTAATTGACCTTGATATTATTTCCTGCTTAAAAAATGTCATTTTCTAGCTTTTTTTTATTAGCTAGTCAAATAATGATTTTTTTTAGAATAGGTACTGTACAGTAGCATAAAGCTCTTCTTAGTTATCTGCAGTGGTTTGTGGTAGTACTAAGAAGTAACCATTACTGTTTTGTCCACATATTGTCTGCATTCCAGAAATGAGGATGTTGTCAGTTAATACTACGCTGTCTTTTTTCCAGGCATCTCAGATGCGGTTTAGTCAATTGTTCTGAGACTGAGTGGTGTTTAAGACAAAAAAACTGGCTTTGCTGACTTTGATTAACTCTTTCTTTTATTTAAAGATGGTGAAAAAGATGATGAACCAGCTTCTGCTAAGAAACGTAAAGTAGAGTCTGGAGAGCAGGCAAAGAAGAAGAAGAAGAAGGTATAAGCAGGGTGTTTTGGATTTAGACATAATGAGAATTTCAAGGAACTTGGATTCCTCTGCTGGAATGGGAAACAAATACGTGTTTACTGCATTTCTCTCTCGTATTGGGTAGGGAATTTTATTTCTGTAGTATGCTTGCCTTTTGGAAAGCACAAAATTAAATGGACAGTGTTGTGGTAGAACTTGTTTACTGAACAAAATTTAAACCTGTTTATTTAAAACAAGGATTTAGAAGAGAGATCCATTGCCATGGATACTTGTGCTCATGCAGGTTACAGGGCTTCACAGTATTTTGTTTATCAAGAAGCCTGGTAACATGAGTTTTTCTGGACTGACTCTTCCATTGTGTCAAAACCTTTTATAAAGGAGTATATACTAAAGATTTTTTAGGTACTGGTCTGTGATATGTTCACATAACATTGTTTTTAAATGTATGTATAGACTGCAAATAGTCACTGGAATAAAACTACATTTGAAAACATCTGTGGTATAAATATTGCATTGCATGCTTGGTGAATAGGAGCAATGAATTCTGTATTATATGCCATTCACTCATCTGTGACTTAACAGATTCCTCAGGGCTTTTTTGTTTAAATAAATACACAGCTCCAAACTGAAAAAAATGGACCTAAAAATGGAGTTTAATAGTTTATAATTATTTTGATGTTATGGGATCTTCATCAGTGAAACACGGGACTAACTGATGGAGGGAGAAGTGAAGCATGTAATGTATTCTTCCTGAAACAGAAAATAGAATCAAGATATTTATGTGGATAAAAATTATGACAAAGCTGTGATAGAGTCTTTGCTGCCAAATTGTATTTATTTCAGTACAAACAGTTGGTAATCTTCTCAAAGTGCTAGTCAGTATATGCTGCATTTGTGGTATGCTGCTGAATAGGTTTTTGGGTCTGTATATGACAAGGCACCAGCTGGTTCTGGATTGGAGAAAGGGTTGCTGTATATTTTCTGATAAAGATTCTGTGCCTTAGAAAATCTGCAGTGACATTAGGGCCTACTAATAGAAGTTTATGTAATTAAATTTTTAATGTAAAAATTGGTGTTTTCTATTTTCCTTCTGTCTTGGACTAGCTTTACTTTGGCAGAACAGATTCTGTATGCATATGTGCTAATATGATGTTAATATTTTTTTAAGTGATTTTAAGAGGGCTTTTTTAACCTTAATATATAGAAAAGTGTACTCATTTTTAGTGAATATATGAAGTTATTAACAAGTTGTACGATTCTAGCCTTGGCAGTGTGGTAATGCTTTCTCTGGATCCTTGTCTACCTGCAGACTCTGCAGCTGCTCCTTGCCAGTTTCACAGGCTGTGGGGCCAAATCTGTAATATATTCCACCTCTTCCATGCTGTTAGTCTGGAAACAATTCAAAAAATGGTACTTGACACAGCTGAGGGTTCCCTGTGCCCACCTTTCGTAGCACAAACCCAGATATCAGACAGTGTCCCAGCAAGGTCCAGGATGAGGGACACTGTCATGGCAAAGCTTATGGAGTGGCAGCTCTCTGTAGGGTTTCTCAAAATACTCCATCTGCATTTTTGATTCTTAGAGTAGTTGTGCTTGCTAGTGAAGTGCTCCTTGAAGAGCATTGCAGCTGAAGGTTAATGTCACCAGCTCTGGAAAAAGGATGCATTCCCATGACTGCTGTGGCCAAGGAGGCTTTTGTCCGTGTATTTTTTACTCTGCTATTCTACAGGGCAGTTCAGGAAGTTACCGTGCCAGTTGCTTCTTTTGTTTTCAGACCATATGATATATGTAGTATCCAGTAGTCTTGAAGTTAACACCATCTGATACTCAATTTCCAAGGAGAAAACCAGCATGCCTAGCCTGGGAGAAGAACAATTAATTGTATTACTTGCAGGTTGAGGGAATCTTAGTTGTAAGCAGTGACCATGGCAGCTTCCCTGTTCAGGAGAAATGGCACAAACAACTCTTCATCTTTTTCTGAAGTAAGGGATCTGAAACAAGGCTGTGAGAGCCTGTGTGAAGCTGAGTTATCTGAGTAAACTGGTTCTGTAGCTGGAAGTTTTTTTGGTAGAGATGCTTTAGTGCATCATCTTCAGGAAAAGATGATGAGAGAAGTGGTACAGTGCTGCAGCTTCTGAAGTAACTCAAAAGACTTCAAGAAACAGAGGTTTTCTTCAGGTTTGGGCAGCTAATAATGAAAATTTGTCTATGCATCAGGATCTGTGGAACATGTGAGTGAGCACCAACTAAACTTAAACTGGTAGCTCAGATGTTCAAAAATCTCTAACTATAGAACAGTTTGTCCTGGACTGTCTTTCACGGGACGACAGTGACAGTGAACATACACTCCTGCTGACAAATGGGGAAGATTGCCTCAGAAAATTAGTCTTCTATTAGCTCATCATTCTACTGTCTTTATGATGAATCAAATCTGATTACAATCATTATGTGTAATGGGGAAAAAAAGCAGTAAAAAATGCATACAGGTTTGATTTGAGGAAATCCTCCTAAAAATTTGTCAAAATCAGAAAAACAGTGTCAGGAAGGCAATTAATTTGCAATGAGCACATTGTGTTGCTTTTCAATGCTGGCACAATAGCAGCTGCAGTACTTGGCTTTCCGAGAAAGGCAGGATGATCTGGAAAAGAAGAATTCACATCAGTATAGAAGTATAGCTGTTGAGGATAATGGCAGGCAGTGCTTCTTCCCAGAAGTGCTGACAGGGAGGTTGTGGCAAAGTATCCCTCAGTTACTGTGCTGTTCCTGTTCCTGATGCAGACTACTGCTCTTGAAATGCTGATTCGTTTACAAATAGCTTGTGATAAGCTTAGTGCTGCCAATATGAAAGTAAATCCAGAGAAATGTGGTGTGTTCCATAAAGAGTAATTTACTGTGAACCTGGAATCAGCACAGGAAGAGGCGTTTTTATCACTGGAGAGAAGGAGAAGCTGTGCTATGCTGGCCACTCCGGTGACAGGAAGCTCCTTTGCCAGCTTGCTAATCTTAGAGAATCATGGCAGAATCAGGACAAAAAGAAGCAGTGCTTTCAGTCGCCAGCATAATACAATTTGGATTTTCTCTGCAGGCTTGAAAGGTTCTTGTTCCTGTTTATGTGTTAGCTTGCTGATTTTATCCAAGCCCCTTTGGCCACTGGCCACAGATGTTTGTACTTCTGCTTTGGGTGTGGATTGGATGTGAGAACAGTGCAGGACTGTCTTAAAAGCATGGAAGATGATTACAGCTGAACTGTGTGTTCTTGTAGGATAAATGGTTGTACCAGTTGAAAGGGACCCCTGGCAATGGCTACAGCTGTGAAGCATTTCCATTTTGAGGAATGTTGTTTAAGGACACCCACAATTCCTTGTTAGACTGGAAAAATCTGTAAGGTTGTTTTTCCAATAGCTGGACAAATCCCAGGACCCTCAGTCATGGGCACAAGCATGGTGGTACCAGTGCCCTGCAGACGTGAGCTTGCTGACAGGCCAGTTGCTCTTGCAGCAGCTGAGTGGGAATGGCTGTCCAGGCATGCTCGGGTGGAGATGCCAGCTCCTCTGTAATTCACAGGAGGGCAAATGTTACAGAGGAAAAGAATTCTCAAAAACACTAGCATAAGATGTGATTAGAAAACCCTTGAGCAAATGGAAGCACCTTGCTAAGAAATCTGATTCCATTACTGCCAAAGGCGTTTTCTGGCTGCACTGACTGAGGTGAAATTTAATAAATGATGCAGCAAGAGTCAGTGATTAGCTGGGTAGGCTGCGCCTGTCTCAGAATGTCAAGACTGAAGCAAAAGCAGCATTTCTGTACAACAAAATGTTTGTAGAATACAGAAAACTGCTGAAAAGAAATACTGTGTTTTCATTGCACAGGAGGCTTCCTGCGAGACATGGGAATCTCAGGGAATAGTTCTGTTCTGAGACAAACATGTTGGTATCAGTGGACTGCTTTCTAAAAGTTTGAAAGTTATAAAATCAGGAACCAAGAAATACCAGGAATAATGGGGGGATAGAGATGGCAGTGAGCTAGTTCTTTATGCTGAGAGTATCACACACCAAAAGGAAGAACATCATCTTCAGAGGAGTCCACAGAATTTGTGTCACTGTTAGACATATGCAAAGATTGGTTGGGGCTGGAAGGCAGAGTCACACCAGAGATTGGAATGGGTTTGTGCTGCTGGTTCCTTTGAACTGTTTTCTTCAGGGCACTTCTGAAAAAAGCAGGAATTTTCAGGGAAGCCAGTGCTTGTGGAACTGGATTGACGGAAGAATGCAATGAATTCAATGAATGGAGATAAGCATTTTTAGTCCTTATCAAATAATTTTATCAGGGCTCTTCATTTAGAAGATGAAGTGGTCTTCATCTTTAGAATGCTTTCGTCTTGGTAGCTTCAGAAGACAAAGACATATTTGCTTTGCTGTAGCTGTGAGCAGCAACACAAGAACTCTGTATTTTCTTGTCTTCTAACAAAGTAAACTTGTTCTTTGGAGCAAACCCTGATTTCCCATCCCTTCCTGTAACTTCTCCCACCATATGTTTCTTGCTGCAGATGGACTGATATGGAAACAAATACAGGATTAATACAGGGTAACCCCAGGAAAGTGTAACAGGGAGTTAAACCCAAACCACAGAACTTCTCAGGGGAAGATTAACACACTCTCCTCAAACTAACCCACCAAACAAACAACAACCCTGCCAGCAGCAGGCTCACAGCAAAAGTCATTGGGGAGTCTTTCTGTTGGAAGCAGAACATGGTCCAGTTTTGTTAAAAAAGTAACCTCTTTGACACAGGCTGGTAAAGGATGTTTTGAGGAACCAGGCTAGGGAATGTGAGAGACTAATTTCACTTCTGTTGCAGAAAGGATCACTACTACTTAATGAAGACCCAAAGAAGGGGTTTTTTTAAAAACAGAAAAAGAAGAAGTTTCTCTGTTAGGCTTCTGGTCTAGAAATGTGTCACTTTCCATTGTAATCCCTTCCTTAGGACCGATAACATTGTATTTTGTGAGACTATGATTTTATACGTTGTCTGAAATGTTTCAATGAGTTGTATTATTTAATGCAGTTACAGGATTGGCAATGGCAAGGACTAGTTTAAAACGTATTGTTTTAATAGTTAGGAATGCTGGGGTTTGTACAAGATCTAAGGTTTGCTTATCATTAGTGACTTGTTCTCACAGGAACCTTTGTGCGTGGCTCTCGGATCCTTGTAAAGAAGCTGTATCTGACAGCTGTGTCACCATGATCTTTGACAGCAGTAATGAAATACTGCTTCCACTTTGGAAACTTACTCTTTTTTAAGTATTTGTATAAAGCTCGTTTGCAGGTTTTCCAGCTGTGCTGCTCCAGCAGAGAGCGCTTTTGTTACCACTGGCACAGAGTCTGTTGAATCATCTGCGGCTCAGCTCTACACTACAGAACCCAATTCCCTTCTAATTGTCTTTCTAATGCTTAAGTGTCTCTTGAAACAGTACACATCTATTTTGTTTACTTTCTTGATCTCTTGCTCTAGACAAAGGCATTTTAAACAGCTTTTGCACTGTAAATTTCACATGATTTTTGAATGCTATGTGGGGAGAGTCAGCATAATCCTTTCTCTTTAAAAAAATAATTCTTCTATTGATGGATCATGATGAAAAAATTATTTGGCACACAATTTTAGTCAAATGTGTTTGTCTTCAACAAAGCAGTGAAAATCAATATGAAAATAATGAATGGTTAAATGTCATGCTAAACATCTATTTCAGACAAACTAATTACTGAGTTTCAAAGTTTCTAACTTAGAAGAGAAAAGCCTGAAAAGGGGTTTGCGATCTTGTGCTTGAAAAAGGAATAGTTGGTTTAAATTTAAGAATACTCAAGAAAAACTCTTTATTTCTCTAAAATAAGAAAGTGAGGAAGAATTGGTTTTGAAAAGTTGCATTTTTCTCATTATACCATGGACTTCTAACCTTCTTTCATAGAAGGTTACAAAAATAAGGCTGGAATGTGCCTTCCCAAGGTGACCCAGCCCATTGGCTGCCCCAGGCCAGCCAGGCCCCCACCATTCCTGTCAGACCTCTTGGCTTTAAAACAGCACTGGAAGGGGAGGCAGTGATGCAACCGGCCCCACCAGCCCTTCTGCCTGTGCTGGCAGCTTGGTGCTTTAGTGAGTCAGTAGAAATCAGCAAAAACATGCAGTTAAACAAGAGAGTTTAACTTTCTTCATTTTGGGGAAGCATATAACCCTCTCTAGCTAGTGTAAGCACAGGTGTATGTGGCTCAGGATGACATATTCAGGGTTATAAAACGTGATTTACCTCAGGATTTGCCTTGGTTTTTTGGTTGTGGCTTAGCGAAGGGGAAAAAAAACTCATTTAATGCAATTTTTAAAAAATTAACTAATTCTAGACTAAATGACAGAATTATAGCAAAAGACATAATTTCTGAAGCCAGTTTGTCTGGTCACAGAACCTGCTAGAGTGCATTGCATCCAAGTTTCCTTGGAACAGACTTACGCTGAGGATTGTGTTGCTGCTGCACTGGGGTAAGTCTGGACAGCATTTAACACTCAGGCCCTGAAGTTCGCTCAGAAGTTAAATTAGCCCTTAAAACCAACTTCTTTTCTCAAGGCTATTCAGAAGGAATGAAAAGAAACTACTGTTCCACTCGAGAGAAGCAATGGGGGTCCTAGAGATGGAATCAACCCACTGTATGTGTTTAGGCTTTTAATTAAAAGACCTCATTTAATTTTTCACAGGATTTTGGCAACATACGAAGCTGAAAGATAAATGGTCTTATTCACTGTGAAAATACCTAATGTGATTTGCTTATAGGGCAAATGTTTCCAGGGCTGGATATGCCCCATGGTAGGTGGAAACTTCACTTGATGCCTGCTTTGGCTGCAGCAGAACAGTAATGCTGGGGGTGACACAGCTGTCTTCATGGATTGCTCTGAAATTCAGAGTTTAGTAAATAATGAGAAGGGGCTTAAATTAGTCAGTTGGTTTATATTGGGAATATTTTGTAGACCCTGATTTTTGCTTTTCCTTCTCAAGCTGCAAAAGTCTCTTAGATTTTAATAGCATTCTGCTGAAGTTAACCTGAAAAACTGTCACATTTAAAAACAGCACTAATTCCCGTGAAACTCTCCCAGCTTTTCCATCAGAACTGTGTTTATATCCCAGATTGTGCATACACACTTGAGCACTAAGAACCAGAAATACTAGCAGCTAGGAAATTTACTTCCCTGGCGCTTGGGAAATAATCCATTTCAGGTGATCAGTTCCATCTTGAACATTTGTTTTTATCAATTACATTGCATATGGCTTTTGTGTGCTAAATTAGTAGCTCTTCTGTTTTTATAAGAATAAGGTTTACTGACTCTCCTGGTTAATGCTATAGGGTTTTGGGGAAGCTCTATGTGACCAGTTCTATTTCTGATACCATGCTAAAGGATGTTCTTTAGTCTGTGGCTACATTTGTATTAGTAAGCCATCTGGCACAATAGGAGAGTGCCTGTAATGTGAACTAGTCCGTGCTGTGGGCTAGCTCAGCTCTGCTCCCACGGGAGCAACGCCCAGCAGCAGTCCAAGTGCATTCAGTGCACTCCTAGAGTGCATCCTCTGATTTGAGTTTCATCTGAAAGGAATCCAGCTGGTACACTCTGGAAACCAAAGTGGAGTCTGCCAGGCTGATAGGGAGAGTCACTTCAAAAGCCGCCTCCTGCTCCAAACCAAAATACTTGGGCAGGCACGCCCTGCCCATGCGAGGGCCCTGCTCGCTCTGCACCCCAGCCCCTTCAGCACACACCTTCACCCCCAAAATCCACCCTGCTGGGGAAAACACAGCTCTCTTCAATGTTTCTGCTCTTCATAGCATGCCAATATTGCCTTCTAAAGTCAGATTTTCCTCACCTTAGATTGTGTCTTTCATATTAATTGATTCACTGGCTCTTACATTACAAAGGGTGGTGGAGGAGAGTAAATTGGAGCACTGATCATTGCTCGTGCGTTCCCAGAATGGCAACGTTTCTCCTTAGAGATTCTGCATTCATTCCTGCAAGAACCTACATGGGTGGATGAAATTCAGCTATGTATGAATCCCACCACAGGCAATGGAAAGTCTGCTGTATATGAGCTCATTGCACATGTGAATTTACAGTGCCAGGACAATAGCTCTGAGCCTCTGTTTCTTGGTGGGGGCTGATGCCTTGTTGTGCACCTTGCAGCAGAGCGAGGAAAAGGATTTGTGGGTTTCTACTCCCAGAAAGAATGGATTCCTTTACCCTTCCATGCTTTCTTCTCAGGAAAACTTAACTGAATTTTGCAAGCTTACAAATGCATTTTTTCATTTTAATATAGATGTCTTAAAAGATTAATTTCTCCCTGAAGACATTTGGGCAAGGTGGAGAGAGAGACTGATCATTTCCAGATGTTCTTTGCTGACAGGCAAGAAAAATTCTGCTTTGGGTTAACACTTGTGAATGTATTTTAAAAATACACATTTTTGTATACAAAGCTGCCAGGGAGAGCACCAGGCAGTGCAGCGGGGGCTGAGATGCACAGATTTGCAGTGTCATAGCTGCATTAATAAGGTAGCTGACTGGGCTAAAAGCCTTGGGAACTTCCCTCCCTGAATCTCCTATGGACAGGGAGGAGAGATGGATGTGCTTTTCAGGCAGAAACACCATGTGCAGTGTACTTTGAGGTGGACACTTGGCTCCACAGTGTTTGCTGAATCAGACATATTAAAATAGATAATTCATTGTTTCTTTGGTGTTTTGGGAACATTTCATACTGGGATTCCTAAACATTGCACACTGTATTCTGGCAAGACTTGGCACAGTGAATGATAAGTAGTTTGACTTCGGGCTTCTGGGAAGTACCCCAAATTAGCGAAGCAGGGGGAGCTGGTGCCCTACATGTTACCTGGGAGGACAGCCAGGCTGATGGAGCAACTGGGCACTGGTGTCCTGCTCCCCGTGTGTCCGTCTCGCCTCCCACAGCGCACGGGCAGCACTCCAGTGTCACACCTGCAGTTCCTGCTCCTCTGCCTCTGCACAAGCAATGGATGCTCACTCTGATACTGGCTCTCTTGCCTGGCAGAAGTCTCCAATGGCTACAAGGTGAGGACTTCTTAGTGGTGAAAGATGAGCATCAATCAGTTCTGTAGGAAACCCAGATGCCTGGAAGAACAGATTCTTCTTCAGTTGGTTCTGGTCTCTAAGGCAACAGCAGCCTGAGCATGGGAAGTAACAGAGCTCATGCCTGTCAGCAGCAAAGGAAATGCCTCCTTGGGAAGCAGTCCTTCATAACAACTGTTGTCCTTCTCAAATGGTGTGTGGAACCAGAAAAGCCACTGGAGACCAGGATGCCTTTATGAGTCACAAGCTGGTTTTCACTGGGTGGGCAGAGGAGGTGGGGCAGTCAGCGGAACCAGCCCCGCGTGTTGCCTCCTTGTGCACATTGCATCCTGGAGGAAGAGGTTTCCATTGGAATGATCAGTAAACCTGTCTACATGCAGAGGCTGCTGACTGCTAAGACTGTTTTAAGTAACTGACAGGCAAAAGACTGATAAACCCATTTTCCAATCTAGAGAGGGCTCTGCCCCTGTGAGTGGCAAAGCTCAGGGCCTGGGGAGTATAATGGAAAAAGCCCTCCCAAGGCCCAAGGAAGAGGTGTGTGAGGGTTGCAGTGGATGCGAGGTCTAGAGCTGGTGAAGGTCTGCTTCAGGAAATGAATCTTCTATGGAGCTGTGTCATGGCACTTGTCCCAGTGTCCCAAACCCCTGCAGTAAGCTCAGCTGTGACAGAGGAAGAGAGGGGAAGAAAGTGATAAGGGGAAGACAGGAGGTAAAACTAGGGGGGCATCGTTCTCTGTGGTTCTTCAGGTAAAGCAGGTAAATACCTAAGGGTCTTCATTAAGCCCATGTGTTCTTTAGAAAGGAAAAATATGCTAGCTTAGAGCATTAACTGATTTATTGTGTTTCAGAAGCAGTCAAAGTGGAGGGGGAAAATGACTCAAGTCAAATTTTGAAGTGTTTTCTATGAGAGCAAGATGTTGATAGGAGGAAGGGAAAGGACTGGGGAAGAAAAAGGAACATTCCAGTTTTTGTCCATAAAGAAGGACAATGTGCTGTGCAAAAGAGGGCTTTGAATCCTGAGACGAGGTGTTGATGATATTTAGGTGTTAAACCTCTGAGACTTGATACTGTAGTTAACAAAATATCCACTTTGCTGCCTCAGTAGTGTTGCTGAACTGATCTGTCAGTTTTGGGATTGTTCATAGAGCTGTGCAGGACGCAGTCTTTGGTGTTTGCTTAGGGTTCTTTTTTTTCCTGAAATACATGTATGAAGATCTGAAGAAGCACATTCAGGGTAATGTTTCCGCAGGGTTTTCCTTTCTCAGCCTGCTTTGCCCCACCAATAGCTGCCCAGGTGGGGTCCTGTCTGTCACATGTGTGTGCAGAAAGGCTGCAAACTGGTAATGGGGTTTCAGCGCATAACTTAGCCTGTGACACCTGATGAACTGCATGCTTGATTAGAATGTGCTATTTGGGGATACATCTTCCAAAGGGATGCTAAAATTGGCTGCTTTACAATTTGACCTGATTTTCTTTTGTTGCTGGTTGTGAAGACAGAAGCTACTACACAGTTAAAATCTGTTTTGTTTTGTTTGGTTGGGTTTTATTTTGAGAAGAAGTGGGATAATTTTAGTTCTTCAGTACTAAAAATTAGATCAAAATCCTGGCAACTGTACAACATAAATGAGCAACCTTGCAATAAAGGGTTTTTTGTCACCTTGGAAACACAGTTTGAATAAGCTACTTGGAGTAATTTTAGTTTCAGACTTCCCTCTGCCCTTGTCCCTCCCATGCAAATTCTGTTTTTACACTCAGTATATCCGGTTTAAATGTGTTTCTTTCATATATAGACAACAGGGGAATTTGCCAGACAAAAGTGGAAGAACACTGAAAATGACCTTGCACATGATGTTTCAGAGCAGAAGCTGGTGTTTGGAAATATACAAAGTTAAACCCATCCAAAAATAGATTTTAAAATCTGTTATTTTAGATCTCACAGCTCAATGTAAAAAATCCAGAAGCTTAACTTTAAATAATTGTTTTTTACATACCAGTGAGTCTTGTTATTCTGGAGAAGAATATGGCATTTAGGAAACAAATTTTAGCACTAAGAAGGAAAATTGAGGGGTTAAATAAGGAGAAATACACATTGAAAAATTGATGTAATCTATTAGATATACATGGTCTTTCAGAATCCCCAGTATTGTGATATCCATGTGAAATTTGTTGTATTAAAATGCTGGGGGTCTTTGTTGTGAACATTACACAGATTATGCTGTGGCATAGCTGGAAACTCAAGTAATTAGAGAAGAGATTAGGATAAAGTAGTGCTTCTATCCACTAAAGAATGTAAATATTTTGAATATTTTCGATAGCTCACACTTCTCTAACAGATCTCACCTGAAGAGTGCCCTTACTGTGAGTGCCCACTAGAGAAAGCACAGAAGCCTTTGCAGCCTTTCCCAAATACTTGAAATCAGCTGAGACACACTAACTTTCCACTCCCACAGAGACAATATTTCAAAGTGAAAAGTAAATTGATTTTCAGTTATTTGAAAGAGTAAATTGCATTTGAATATATATTTTATTGGCCCGGTAATATTCCTGGAAGCTCAGAGGAACCCATGCAGGACTGGCTGGTGGTCCCTGTGCCAGTGCCTGGTGTCACCTCTGCCTCCAGCGGTGTGGTCTGCTAGGCTGGGCAGGGAAAGGTGCCACCCAGGACCATGTGCCATGGTCTGAGCAGCCACAAAAGACCAGCAGGACATTACACCAATACATCACTTGAGACATGATGAGATAGAACAGCTGACTAACATTTGGGTTAAATATTTGGAAATGCTTCCTAATCACATGACCAGTGAGGTCATTGGGATAATAACAGGACCATATAACTCGAGATATTTAAACACAGATGGATTTGAATATGAGCAAATGGAGGACATGTGTGACTAAGGGAGCACAAATGAGATTCTAAACCTATTTTTCACCTCCATTTTCTTGGATTCTGTTTTGTCTCCCAGGAGTGACTGAATGTTATGATAGATATTAATAATTAAAAGAAGCTTGACCATTGCACCTTCCCATGAGCTGCTGTGCTTTTGCCATTCCTTGTTATCACAGCAGTGAGCAAGTGCTGGGAGCAAGCTGTCAGCAGATGGTAGGCAGCAACTCTGGCAAGTTTGCAAATAAGGGACTTTCCCTGCTGCAGCCAGCTGGCTCAAGTATTAATCTCCTTGCTGCACTGCTCTTTACAAGTCAAGAAAGCTCATCAGGTCAAAACATGTATTCTTTTCTGGCTGTCCAAAGCAGGAAAACCTTTTTCTCTGATGAAACACAGTTTTACTTGATAGGTGCACTCCAGGACATGCAAACAAACCTCCATGGTTCCTCACCATTAACTTCTCTGATTGCTCTGTTTGATGCACACACAATGGCGAGAAAAAAGAGAATATTTCACATATGAAATTCCACAGATCTCTCAGCAGCCTGAGGCGATATGCTGTGTTTCTCTTGCTTTCCCCCCGCCTCCTACCCCCCCATTTATTTTGGCTTTGTAACATACAGGATAACTATAATGAAATGATCTTATATGCACACATGTAAAGTTTTTTGAGTAATAAAATTATTTCGCTTACATAAAAGAGAATAATAGACTAGGTCCTTTCAGCTTGTGAACGTCATTGCCAGATTTTGCCTACAGAAACTTAAAATTTAAGATTATGAAAACACATCTTTAAGGCATCCTTCTGATTATCTTAAGTCAAGTACTTTGAGCACAGCACACTATATACAGTTCTTAAAAAGGATCAGTCTTTAAATTTAAGGATGTTTCCACTTCTTTTTCTATATATTGCTTTTCCTGATACCACATTTAGAAATCCTCTATACTTTGCTCTAATGTGAAACTCAGAGTTTGGAAGTTGATTATTTGAAAAATCACTATTTCTAATGCTAGAAGTGGAAGAAAGGGGAATCCACTTTCTCAAAGTTCCTAAGAAGATGCTCATTAATGGTGTTCCCCCAATCTGGCATTTTGTTGGCTGTTAGTAGGTAATTGGAAATCATTCAAGATATTCTTGGAGTGTAGTAAGTTTTGCAGGATTTTTAATAAATAAACCTTGTGTATGCAGCAGGTTTTAAGGCCCTGTGCACAATGTGATTTGTGATAGATGTACCTTGCAACATCCCCGGACTGTGTTGGGTGGCCTGGCAGAGTCAGCTGTGCTAAGGATCTGCAGGTGTTACAAGCTCTTGTTCAATATTAACAGGGGCTGCTAAAGGACACAGCTCAAAAACCTCGTAGCTCCAGCCAGGTGGGGGATGAGATTCACAAATGTTACATTTAATCTAAATTTGGATTAATAGCCAAATTCTGTGAGAGCCTGAATGGTGGTGGAGACTTTGTGAAGGCACAAGGCCAAGGAGAAAGATGGACCACAGGTGGACATGGGTGAGAGCTCTGCTTCTTCTCTGTCCTCCTGGGGCAGAAACGGCAGGACCACGAATATGGTCCTGGCCTAAAGACATAGGACAACATAGAGAAATGCTTATTTAGTGATTTCATTTCCTTCACAGAGAATCTCCTGATGTTTTGAGCAAACGTTTGAAGCTGTTTTTCTTTTGACCAAATATATTACACTATTTGCTGGTGTTTACTTTGACTTCAAGCAAGGTTGAGTGCCACCAACCTGCTGGTTTTGTCTCCATGTTAGGAGAAGGTAATTGTGGTGATGGTCATGATACTGACTATTTTTACTGTATGGGTAATGCTTTGGCTTCTTTATATCCAAAATACTTTGGTATTTTTAGCATATCTTCAGTGAGACTGACATCCTACCATAGCACTGGCATGTTGTAAGATTGCAGGCAGAGGTGGTAATGACAGCCCTGAAGTTCAATGACATGTTTTGAAAACTCACAGGGATGTTAACTTGCATTCTCTAAAAGGTCAAATACTAACTTAAAAAAATAGGTGTAAGATGCTAAAAAGAGCATGAATTACTGTCCTATTTCTGCTTAAGCAAAGCACAGAAGGCAGAGCTGCCAGCATTCCTGCTGCTTAAGTTAGCTGGTAACTATGAACAGAAGAATTTCCATCACATTGCTCATTTGAATCTAGGTTTACCTTATATGGCTTTTAAAATCCTTTCCTGTTTAATTTTAATCACAGTTTAACAGGACAGGTAGACCACATCCCTGGAAGCAATGGGCTCAGCACTTCACATAAAGGCAGGGTAACCATCCTGAATCTGTAGGTCCCATTGCCAGAGCCCAGGTGGCCCATGCCACTGGAGTCAGAGACGAACTGATGGTGGCAGTGGCTTCTCAGAAGTGTGTTACCTCCTGGTGAGAAGGCACCCACGTTTTGTTGGACGTGGCCAAGCAACAGCAATGCAGGTGTAGTGCACCAGGTGTAAGATCTCGACAGTGGTGCCTCTTAAAGCAGTTTGGGTTGAAGAAAGTGTCTGGCAAGGATGCTCTCTAGAAGGAGCCAGTGGTTTGAGCCAAACACTTCACTGCTCTTGGAGTCTCTTTTAAAAAGGGCAACTCCAACTGCAAATATTCCCAGTGACCAAGGAGCAGATGGTGGACCCATTTTGGTAATGAACACCTTCAGCTTTGTCCAGCCTGTTGTCTATCAGCCTCCTCAGGTTTAGAATATGAATGTTTTATTCTCCCATTGGTTTGTCTTCTTAAGATAAGCAGCTGTATTCTGGGCCTCCAGGGTGCCTTGGCTGGCCGGTTCAAAATAGGGTGGGGGGGTAACAAAGGTATGGATGACTGTAGTGGTGTCTGCATCTGAGAGAAATCAGTCATTTGGCAGGCTGGAGATAAGACACACAGCTATTAGCTGCCTGATAGAGTTTCATGGGACTCTTATTTCAGTCCATTTTGATGTCAGGAAGGCAGACACTTTCAGTAAAAAGAATCCTCATAGATTTTATTGGGGCATTCAAATGCTTCCAGTTCCCAGCTGTCATCAGCTCCTCTTTAGTCATATAGTTGTCACTTTATCCCTCTGTCTGCGACAGGTCTTGAGAGAAGAAAGATACTGATTTGTTAAGCTGTAGTGAAAAGGAGACTCATTCATGTTTCCAGACACTTTTAGTTTTACTCACACAAATGAATCCCACTGAAGGAAAATAAAGTACATCTTTCCACAGGTACTTCCTAAATTAGTAAGAAACTATTATTTCAGATACATCTGAAGAGATCTTGTACACTATGAGAGATGGAATTTTCTGAAGTCAGACTGGAGCAGTTCAAATCCAGTCCCCAAGTGTGTACAAAAACGAAAGCCTGTGTGCTTAGGAAAGCACAACTTCTTCAACCTATCTGCTGAGGCAGAGCTTATCTCTGATGCTGTCAGCAAGGCTGGAAAGGCTATTTTTCAGTCTTTTATTAGGAAATATTTAGCTGCATAATTTCATTATTCATCTACATCAGTGCCCAAACCTTGCTACCTATGCATTAGCATCTTCACCAGGGATATTCTTCTGATCAATGCATTTTTTTTCCAACTGAAGTTGGACTTTTTGCCTGTTCAGTTATTTACAGTTCCCACATTATCAACTCGGCAAAAATAAGGTAATTGGCAAAATCTCAATCTGTTAATGAAAAAAACTTTTAAAAATATTTCTCTTTGTACCACCAGAAGAATACTGTTTTCTCTGTTAAAAGTTACACTGTTTAACTGGTCCTAAATACCTGCCAGTGTCCTAACAAGAAGCCTCTTCAAGTCAATACAAGCTCTAGTCCCATCCTCTTAAAGTAGCTTTTACTTTTTGTAGAAGGCCAAGTAAAAGGACTCACATTCAGCACTGTGTGCTTTGCAGCTCCTGAACAAAACAGGCTGAGCTGAAAACAAAAGCTCAGCTTTGACTCTTACTCCACTGGCTCAAGTTAGTTCCAGCCAGAGCCTTAATGTTACTTTATCTGCAGGGGTTTTTTTGTGTGATCAGTGCCAACTCTGTTGGGCAAATACAGGATGCATAGGGATTTAAAAAAAATCCAGCTGCCAACAAGAAAAAGTGCTTTGTAACCACAGTTTGGAGTGGAAACAATTTTCTAAGATACAGATCAAACTGTGTTTATAGACTCAACTATTGGCAGCTTTTCACCAAGCTATTTCCTGTGTGCCTATTGCATAGAGGAATAATCTAAGTGCTTAAACTAACATTTAAAACCATACTGAACATGAAGGAAATACTGTGTGAAGCAGCATGGAAAACACAATGGTGTTGAATTTTTTGTTTCCATAGCTAATACTCATGGGAGAAGGCAGTAAATACTGCACACCAAATGCCAGTACTCCAGTTCTTTGCAGGATTTCGTCCTTACTCTGGCCAATACTTACTTTCTACTAATATTGTTTTAATTGCTGAAATATCCAAGTAACAAACATTTTCAAAAATGCCTCCTAAATTAGAGGAACTGCTAAAAGTTACATACAGTTACTTTAAGTGCAGCAAGTTATTATTCCTTAGGAAAATAATTCAGACAATCAAAGGCACACATAAACAGAAGGAATCTGGTTTCCTATTAGAACAGGTGGAAAATGTGAAGGTCTGAAGATAAGAGTCAAGGTAGATGTAAACTGGTTCGCTCAGTCTGAAATGGTTGCAACAAATGTTTCTTGCAGAAAAAGCACAGAATTCAGCTGCTAGCTGTTTTGAATCTTTTAGGTGTTTTTCAATGGGGCAGACTTCCTCTCCCAGACTTCAAATGCATGCTGGTGGCACAGCTCCCCTCCTGATAGCATCAGTAAGGCGGGGGCAGTCAAGCTGTGGTGCCCATGCAGAATTTTAACGGGGATTTTGTCACTGGTGTTCTGCTTGGCTGGACTTCATTCCTTCTATCCAAGCCATATCTCAGCTAGGGAGCATGGTAGCTCGAGTAGAAGAAAACTTTATGGTTAGGAGAGTAATTTAGGTTGGATGGAACCTCTGGAGTTTGTCTGGTCAGCCCCAACACAGAGCAGGAGCCACGTAGGTGACTTTGGCCAGGGCCAGACAAGTTTCCAATGTCTCTAGGATAGAATTCCCACAGCTTTTCTGGGCAACCTGTTTTGGCATCTAATTATGACATGTACAACAACAAAAAACCCCATCAAATTTGTTTATACTTTTCTTCTTTGACTGTATCCTTACAGATCAGTTCTGAGAGGTATAGTAAAAGGCTTAGCTTTACATACTGATTCCAGCTGGAAATCAAACATTTTTGTTGGGAATGAAAACCACCTAAACAGGTGAGATCAATTCAGGTGAGGTGGAGCTGGGCTTTTCCTTTACCTGGGCCCTTGGGTAATGAAGAAAATATAATTGTGAATGAATTTGCTGGAGACAGATGCATTAACTGTACACAGCAAGCGTGCTGTCAGAAAAGCACTGATAGTTTTGGGTTTATGCATTTCTTGCATGCCAATTTGCCCAAGATGCAGTTCCAAACCCAGTCCATGGGTGCTGCAATGCAGCTGTCAGAGGGAGCAGGATCTGAGGCCGCAGGGACAGAGGCCAGACAGATCCCTTGGGACTCACAGCTCCTCATCTACACAGTGATGTATTAGGACCGTCCCAACCACTGCCATCTCTTCTGGGATTTTTCCCAACCAAAGGCATCCTGGAATGGTTTTACATTTTGCTCTGAAACCCATACACAGATTTTCACAATATGTGTATTTAAAGGAATGCAAAGGATTTCAAAAGACAGGATAGCAAAATTGCATTTCAAGTTGTTGCACTCTCACATATGATTACTATTGTGAGATTTATTTTAGGTTAAGAGAAATCACAACTGCTCAGTAATGAGTTGTTTTTACATTGTAGAAATACAGGTATTACTGGGTTACTACTGTTGGTGTCTCACATATAAAGATTCAAAATTCTAATCTAATTTTGTTCTTCAGGAAGATTTCATTTCAGATGAGCAAACTGTTAGACCTTCCTCAAAATCTGATAAGAGAGAAAATCTATGAACGTGTGTGATGTTCATTTGTGGCATGTTGCTTTCTCTAGAACCAAACGAGCACTTCCTTTGGCCCAGGATTTGAGGCGGTGCTGGGCATGCAGAATGCATGGAATGCCTGTCTGCTCCTGCCTGCCGTCCACAGCGAGGTGACTGCCAACCTACGGCCAACAGGTGGGACATGGCAGTGGGTCCTCTGCTCTCGCCCACCTCAAGTCAGGTGTACTGCAGATTGTTTGTAAGCTATGCCACATAAAAAGCTGCAAAATATAGTCCTGAAGCTGTTTATAATGAAATTAAATGTAGGAGATGTAGACCCAGGTACAAGTTAACCAACAAAACTCTCAGTACTTTATCATCTTGGTAAAAAATACCGTACCATCTCCTAAGATCGGTTTTGAAGGGCTGTGCAGTTGCTAATGGAACCAATGCAGGATGTAGCTGAGCAGCACGTACACCAAAACCAGATTTTTGCCCACTTGAGCAGCCTCCGCAGATTATTTGCCCTGTCCTAATGTTTGTCTTCAACCAGCGTAGCGTTTGGGCTGGGATAGTAACACCTGCTAACAAGGAGGCCAACTCCATCCCCACACGCCAGGCCCGCAGAACCTGCGGAGAACCTGCCGGGAAGCGAGACCTGCCACATGCACGGCCTGAGCCCAGGGGGCAGAAATGAGTTTTCAGCCCACAGATTTGTTTCTTTGGGGGCGGGGGGAAGCAACATCAAGGGAAAAGAAGAATTTAAAATATGCTGCGACTCCTTTGGTCTTTGTCAAGAAACGCTACGCACATGGCTGCCGAAAGAGATGATGACACTGGGGACTGCCGTGGGGAACAGGGTACCAATGGCGAGTCCGTGCCCGCGCAGCGCCCGGGGCCGGGGGTACGGCATTCCCGAGCTCCCCGGCGGGCACAGCCCGGCCCTGGCACAGCTCCGGGGGTACGGCACTCCCGAGCTCCCCGGCGGGCACAGCCCGGCCCTGGCACAGCTCCGGGGGTACGGCACTCCCGCACCCCTCCGGCGGGCACAGCCCGGCCCTGGCACAGCTCCGGGGGTACGGCACTCCCGAGCTCCCCGGCGGGCACAGCCCGGCCCTGGCACAGCTCCGGGGGTACGGCACTCCCGCACCCCTCCGGCGGGCACAGCCCGGCCCTGGCACAGCTCCGGGGGTACGGCACTCCCGAGCTCCCCGGCGGGCACAGCCCGGCCCTGGCACAGCTCCGGGGGTACGGCACTCCCGCACCCCTCCGGCGGGCACAGCCCGGCCCTGGCACAGCTCCGGGGGTACGGCACTCCCGAGCTCCCCGGCGGGCACAGCCCGGCCCTGGCACAGCTCCGGGGGTACGGCACTCCCGCACCCCTCCGGCGGGCNGGGGCTCCCGCAGCGCCGGGATGCTCCGTGCCCGCTGCCCGGAGCGCCGCGCCGGGGCCGGCCGTGAGCTCGGGTCTCGATTCAGTCCTCAGCGGCGGCAGCGTGCCATCGGTGCCTGCGCTTCTTCTGGGAGCGGGAGTTCCTCATGGAACTGAGAGCTGCTGGGGCTTACACTGGCGCTGTGTGCGCGTCCCTGCCCGTTCTCTTGTCCCGCATCTGTTTGTCACTCCTCGGCTGCCGCTTGTCCGCTGGGGTTGGTTGGTTTGTTCGCTTTTTAAAGATGCACTCGAAATCTTACAGATCGATTTTCAGTTTTGCCGTTGTTCCATTTGAATATATAGTAGTTGTATTTTATACTTTTGTTAGGAAACTTAGTGAAAGAGAACGTGTTCAAGCATCAGCCAGAAGAATTGAGAATTGTTTGATCCATATATGGAGAGGCTGGATAAAGCTGTTCCCTGCTTCCATGCAATCTGCAAAGCAAGGCATGGCATCGTGGTGAAGTATTTTCTGTGCCCACGGAGTTGGCAGAATGTCAGTTTTGACCTCAGTTGAGTTGAAACGTTGAAGCTTTGATTTCTGAGCACGCACGTGTTGTTACTATCATGGCTTAACTTGAAATACTGATTTATTTAATTTTTTGTCAATAGAGTGAAAGGGGAAGGGAATACCTGACTTTTTTTTTTCCTTGAAGACCATATTGAAGCCTTTTGAGAAGGAACTGTTGTCGTGTTTGGTATTTGTGTAGAGACATGGTCTTAACTATATTAAATATAATATTAAATGTATATGTGAAAAATGCTAATAATAGGCAGCATTCTTCTGAATGAAACGTTGCTCTAGAACAAAAAGTATGTTCCTGACCTGTGTGTCTCTCAAAGCTTTGTATTTATTTAAAATTGACTCATTCCTGTAACAGCTAACAGCATTGAAAACTTGCTCTGTGATATCGAACCACTGGTTGTGCAGATACTTGCATGTGAAGCAGTTTGTTACTAAAATAAACATGGGCATAAGGGCTTTCAGGATCAGGGCCAAGTTCGAATAAAGGGGAAGCGGTGCTTGCAAATACTGCTAGCAGTTGCAGGAACTGCAGTTGGGAGATGTATGTGTAAGTGTACCATTTGGGCGAGTTTCAGTGAGCATTTCCAGTCGATGACCTCCGGCAGCATGTTGGCTGATCAGAGATGGGGTCGTCCCAAGTCCTGTGGAAGGTGGTGTGTCCCTGCAAGCAGCCGTGGTGGAGGAGGCTGGAGGCTCGTGGTTATCGATGTTTCTGCACTAAGCTTTTGCAGATGGCTCATTGTTGCGATGCCTGGGTGAATGTTGAAAACAAAGTTTTCTGCTGCTAGGACCTGAAGGGCAGCCTGAAGCTGACACCAGATGTGTCACTGGGTGTTTGTTTAGGCACACTGTACTTCTTAGGAGCCTGCTGGTTTGGGAATTGTAGGCTGTCTTAACCAGTGCAGAAGGACCCATGTTTCTACAGCAAAGCAGGAAGTAACAGATATTTTTGTTTGTGGAAATACAGCTCTCGGATGCTCCATCTATTTATGTCACCGGAACAGGGACCATCCTTGGACTGAAGCAAGGACTTTGGGATAGTTGTCACCAGCAGGAAGATGCCTGCTTGAGAAGTCCCTGATCCAAATAGACTTCTTGGAAACATAAGCATAGCCCTGTGCCCATTGCAGATTAGTTTCCTGTCCTTTCCTTTGCATTACAATGGCATGGTTGCATTTCCAGGCTGGGGGTAGGGGAAGGAATATGGTTGCTGCCAAATCACTGAAACTTTGACAGAGATCTGCATTCACATTTTCTTCAGATTCTATTACCTGACCAACGTAGGCCACAGTGTAGCAAAGCACTTCAGTGGAGGTTTGCAAAGGCTTCAAAAGGACCATGGTTAATTTTGTTAGTTCTTTGAAGCAAGTTAATTCTGCAAATCATAGTGATAATACTGCAGTTTAGCTGAACAAGCAAACTGTACTCTTTTGAAAAATCACCAAATGATGGATCTTTCATCAAATAAAATGGTGGTGTTTCAGATCTTATCAAGGATCGCTTCTATCATTAAAGTACAAACCTGAGAAGAGGGTCAAAGGGAAGGTGTTCAAATGAGTCTTTTTCATGTCTCCATTTCTACAGTGAACTTGGCTGGATTTACAGAGCTGCTCCTTGAGTCCTCCAGAGAGGTGTCCATGTTTTAACATCCATTATTGGTGTGTAAATAATTCTTTGCTGAGAATAATGTTCAGGCAGTAATGAATAGCTGCTTCCATCTGGAATTTCCAATTGCAGAGGGCTTCCTGTGAAAATAGATTGTCTGTTTTATGTAAACCCAGTTACCCCCGTTCAGGCTTAATGGCTGAGCAAGCCCTGTTTGTGTTGTCCTCCTGTGCAGAGCAGCGTGAGGCTTGTCTGACCTGCTCCCTGTTTTTAATTTGGATGTATTTGCAGCTTTCCTTCCAGTCCTAGTGCAGTGGTCACAGCTCCCCGGCCGGGATGTGCTGCAGCCAGGGGGGGTATGGCACTGCTGCCAAGTGGAGCTTGGGTGTGTTCTCATGGGGGGCTCAAGTGTGAGCAGCACTTTCCATGGACAATTAAATGTTTGCCTGTTGCTTCAACGAAACTGTGTTAAATTTTGGGAACAGTCAGTGGAATTTGTTTACTTGTTGCATGAAATTTTTGTTGTTTAAAAACTTCTCTACATTTCTTCTTTCTCCTTCCTTATTTTCATGATGTGTTTTGTTTTATTCCCCCCAAATCAGGAGATGCTTCTGTCTTAATTGTAGGATAAAGCTGGTTAGGACAGTCCTTTCTGGAGGTTTTTGTGCAAGACCTATCATCACCTTTATTTATATAGAAATCTAGAAATTAATATATGTAGGGATTTTGTAGCCATTTAAGCAGTACATTACCTACCAAAAGTAGGGACTGTTTCTTCATTGGCATAACTAAACTTGAGAAGTACTGTGTAGTAACTTTTCAAACTGATTGCACCTGAACTTGGCAGAAAAAAGCAGCCATTTCTCTGTAAGTATGCATGACCTTTCATCAGAGCTATCTCACTGCCATTTATCTAAATTACGTGGTGTTAAAAATACAGCCAAACAAACCTGACTCTATTAGTTACGTGCACATTCTGTTTTGACAGGCTGAAATCTAATTTTGTGATTTTATCAACTTATCTTTTGTCCTTTCGGATGAGGTCTGATGCAAGTGTTATACGACAGCAAATGTATTCATCTGTCAAAAGCAAAACGATATTCTAAACATTTGTCTTTCCCTCTCTTTTTGCCTTCCTTTCTGGGAACAGATTTCATAGAAAATGTTTACATAGCTTCGAGAAGCAGGAAGGAGCCCAAGTGCCCCCAGGCCAGTGAGGTGCCCGAGCACAGGCCGCAGGCAAACAGCATAACCGTTTCCAAGAAACGCAGCTGGCTGCAGCAGAGCACCCACCGACGACCTCCTCCTCCTCTGGAAGAAGAAGATGCCTGTAAGGAAGTGCACGGGGCTGTTATCCCGGTACCCAGATCTCCCATCCCGCTGCCCGAGCCCGCGGTGCCGTGGGCTCCCTCCACGTCGGCAGCGGGGCGGGAGCGCCCGGCGCAGAGCGGTGCTCTGCAGAGCCCCGCTGCGCTGAGGAGCACTGCCTTGGACTGCGGCGAGGATGGCGACGCGGATGATGAAGGAGAAATATGGTACAACCCCATCCCTGAAGATGATGAGCCCGACTTGCCCGGGGTCCACCCTTCTGCTGTGAATAGCCTTGTTGCCGTGGGCTCCCCATCAGTTCGGTACAAAGCCCACCCTGGGGGTGACTCTGGGGTGGCCACGAGTCCCCATGAGTGTCCCACACGCTCCATGGAGAGCACGGGGAGCAGCTGGACGGCTCAGCCTGGTGAAGGGAGCCAGGCAGATGCCGCGCAGTCCGGGGAGCACGCGCAGCAGCACCGGCAGAAGTTTGCCTGCAAGGCTCCCAGTGTGCCGGCAGCAGAGGACAATCCTGCCTTTAAGTGCCCTTCCACAGGTAAGTGTTCAGGAACATAAGTGTTTGGACCTCTGTTTTTTAGAGGAATAATAAACCTTTGATTATGTCTCTCTTTTCTCTTTCTCTTCCACCTCTTACATCATCAAGCAAATTTTCAGTGGAAGTGCAATGTCAAGTGCATTGAAAATGACTCAGGTTGTGAGACTGATGCTTACTAAGTGCAGAGCTGCAGAGTTGTTTCTCCGTCAGTTTGTTCGTGGCAAGGCCAGGTGTGGTTGCCCCCTGTTCTCTTTGGCCCCCACCTCGCTGAAGACAAAGGTTTTACAAAATGAACTTGCTGAAGCCTGGTAATGTGAGGACACACTGGGTTTCCTTTGTCAGCTGGTGTCTAGCCCTGGCCTTGGATTCCTGCCTCAAAGCTACTTAATGTCTGCAGAAGTTTCTTTAACTTGCTGTCTGGGACTTTTTAATAAAGACTTTTTGGTAGACCATATAAATGCTATTCATCCCGTCGCTTTCTGTAATTACTGTCTTGTTGACTGTCTCAGGCTAATCTCATAGACTGGAGAAGAGTGGTTTTCACTTTCAGAAGCCAGCCTCTTTGTTCCTTGTTATCTTTGGCTGAGTGTTTGATAGTCTCATTTCCATAATTCCATTAGTGTGTGAATTCAGCATCGTATTAAGGATTCTTCCCAGTCTGTTAAAAAACCCCAAACAAATATAAAACCACACTGAACAAAAGTGAGCAGGAAAACCCCTCCCAACCCTTTCGAAAAAGGTATTATTTTTAATTACTTATGTGCCTTATATTATCTTGACCTTAACTCTAGAGTCCTGTTCGGAGTTAGAAACAGCGTAAAGTTAAGGAGACAGGGAATTCCAGGTTCCTTTCTTTGGAGAAAGTTTACGCTTTCTTTACACTGACATTTAAGAGCCTATGTTTCTGCCTGGCTCATCAGAAAGGACATGAAACATTGGTGTGGGAGCCCAGGTGTGCATTGCCTCCCAGAGGGGCTTCCTTTTGGGTTGTCCCCATCCAGCCTCGCCATCCTGGCAGCCTCTGGCCCCACGTCCCTGTGTGCTGGGAGCTGCTGTGCCTGGATTTCTGGTGTGGAGATTACTTCTGGGAACAGGGTTTGTTTTCAAAGGCACCAGAGCAACTGCTGTAAACAGCAGAAGAAAAAACACTTGGTCTTCTGGGGGCTCACATTTTGTTCTTTTCGTGGAAATGCTGCAGATACAAGCATATTTGTAGTTGCAAAGTGTGTTAAAGTTCTTGGGCATTTATTATGAATAGCTCACTTTATAGCTGCTTTAAATACTTAGGCCAGTTTTATTTGCTTGCAAGACAGATGAGATAATATGTTCTTTGGTAGTTTTATGTCATTGTTGGGACTCTAGATGTTTTGTAGAGGTCAGTAAGTGTGGTTATTTAGGAAGGCCATGTGTGTACTGCAAACTGTTTGACCCCCATTTAGTTGGTTAATCTCTCAATACAGGGGTGACTAGTTCTTTTTTTAAAGAAATAAATCCCTTTCTGTAAGAAGGAAAATGTCGAACTTGTTTTCATACTGAAGATGCATTCGTTTCTGAAAGCAAAGTTGTCCATTTCAAGCATCTCCTGAAACCGGGAGAGAAGTTACGAATTTCACCTGAACTGTTTGTTAGGCATTGAGTTAATTAAGGTAGTTCAAATGCAGCTCTCCTTCTACACGTGTTGGGTGGTGATCACATTGAATAGATTAATTGATGATGAAGTGGATCCCTGCTGCTCAGTAATTGGCTTTATTATGGAGAAGTGGCTTAGTTCTTCTTTTTAATCCAGTTAAAGTATCTACAGTTATTTTCAGTCAAATTTAAAATGACAGCTCATCCATATAAAATTGCTGCATGAAGGGCAACATGGCCAATTTAACTTTATTTGTGTTAGGAGCTTGTTTGAATTATACAACTGGTATGAAATGGATGCCTCTGTTTATTGAGAGCTGGGTACATTAAGCAGTAACTCCTGTCAAGTAAGCAATTACAGCTTTGAGGAAAAGTCTGCTTACCTTTCTTATTGATATGACTTATATATGTCAATATTGGTTAGCATTAGAGCCTAATTGTTAGATTTTGGGAAGTATAGACAGAAAAAAATGGGGCAGTACAAAATCCAACAAAATATATATATATTTGCTCATTTTGTCATGTGCTGTTTTCTTCTTTGGACAGTGGAAGCAATTTTACCTTTAAAACTTTAAACATTATTGCCTTTCTTGGATTTCCAACTTAGTAGAGAGAAAATAGTAATGGCTTTTTTTTGTTGTTGTTTTTTGAGACTATTAGAAGATTTAAGAAGAGAATAAATGATAGAATTCTGTTACTGTGAGTTTTTTCAAACACAGCAGCAAATAGGTATTTGCTGTTAACTGTTACCAGTACAATGGATCATAGTTGTAGAGGTGCTAATTTGTCCCATAGTCTTAATTGACACTGCTAGCTCCTGGTATTAATCTGGTTGCTTTCTACAGTAAATGCCATTTATGTTAATAGGATTTGTCAGGTAATTCCTTAGTGAATAATTTTAGCCTTGTTGGCTTTAAAAAAACCCGATTAGAAATAAGGTGCCCTTATAGCAGAGCTTGGGAAAATAATTCATGTATTTTATTTATAACACGTACCCAAAACGTGAGAGTAAGAAGGTAACTTGGCTCCAAGTTCATAGTGTAGAAACAGCCCAGCTTGGGCTCTTACGTCTGTGGGAGAGGAGTTTAAGTGGAAAGAACCCTGGAGGCTGCTTTTAATTATGCGTCTCCTTGCACAGGCAAAATGGTTATGATTGAAAAACAGAAATATTTTTTGTTATAAATGCAATATGAGAATTTTTTTTCACTATTTAAAATAAATTTTCTTTATAACTCTTTAGGACTGAACTCTTAACTGTATGTTTTATAGATGTATCACCTGCAAATTGTTGAAGAAAAGCACCCCTTTGTAATGTTGGCTCTTGAGACAGATTTACGTCATGGAGCCCTGAATAGTGCCTTATGAAGAATTTACAGTATTTTTGCTTTTGGGGGAGGATTACTGTTGGGATTATTGTCTACCTAATGAGTGGAATCATCTCATGTATCTGTATCTGAAAGACATCCTGGTAGGACTTGTGCATTGGAGGTTGCCAGGATCTGGACTGTGCTTTTGCTACTAAAAATATACTTGAGTTAGCTGTCTGGGTGGAAAATCCTGGTAAGAATCACTGTAAACAATTTCTTTCCAATGTTATGGCAAGTGAAGATTGATCCCATATTCCCACTTAACCCTGATATGTGCCAACTGGAACTTGGCTTAATTCCTATTAAAACTACAGGGCCCTTTCTCCACTTAGACTGTGACCATTATCCTGGTTTCCAAATACATCTTTTGGGGCCAATGCAGGCAAATATTTTGCATGCTTACATGTTGCAGGCAAGCTTCCAGCAGTATACATAGAGTATACTGGGCAGCAAATGCTATCTACCCGTTTCCTTCCACATGTTGTCAATATTATTTTTGGAATTTAATGTTTTTTTCCAGATGGAAGATGCTTTGTGGTTTACCTGCTTTTCAAGTGCAAGGAGCTTTGGTTTCATGAGACAGAAGTGCATTGATGTGAAATATTTGCATGATGTTTGAGATACCAGAATGGTTAGGGGTTTGGCAGAAAGGTCCCTCTGCTCCATCTTTCTCCTGCAGAGGTGGAAGCCATTTTTTCAGTAGGGTTTTGGGGAGTTTGTGCACATGCTTTTGAAGGTCAAGGGCTTATTCATGCTTTTGTCTTGGATTCATGGGATGACAATGCCATATAGACCTGCTGGTGAAAGAGACAACGGGATGTAGCACTGTGGAGTGGAAGCAGTTCAATCAAAATAATTATTGCCTTTTTCAGTTTCTGATTTGTCCTGAGTAACTCTTTATATGCTCCAACGAGGAAAATGGGCAAAGCTGCTTTTCATGCCATGAAAGACACAGTGAGGAGAGGAAGTGTTCGTGAGAGCAGCCTGAACAGACAGTGCTTGGCATCGCTGGTGCTCCGCGAGCGCCTTGGTGCAGCTCCAGCGTCTGAGCAGAGCCAGCTGTGGTTCCTGAGCGTCGCAGGGTCATTAATGTTCAAAATATCTGCAGCAAACTCATGCTCCTTTGGAGATACTGAACTCTTCAAGTGTGGTCAGAGATCTAAAGTGCTGTTGCACGTGCTTGCTCCTCTCTGCAGTGAGGTACCCTGTGGTGGATGCTCCAAGGATCACCACCAGGATGGGGAGCCAGCCCTGGCCACCCCCGTCACCTCTCATGCCTGACCCTTGGGGGGGGTTATACTGTAACCACTTCCCATTTTAATTAATGCACTGTTTAAAGCAATGTATTTTCTATCTTTTGCTCCTGTAAAAGTGATCCCTGGGTTGATGGGTTCATCACAGTTTTATTAGTATCAGTGTGTATAGTAATCAGAGAAAACAAACTCTTTTTGGAAAATTCTGAGATTTTTTTTTTTTACTGTTTTAATAATTTCTTCATTCCTTGACTCTGAAGCATTATGTGACATAGAGACTGCATTGGTCACAGTAGTAATTTATATAGAGGTAAAAAAGACTTTTTTTTACATGTTAAAAGCAGAGATTCTTCCATTTATTTAGATAAGTAATTAAGATGTTACATAGAAATAATTGCTTTCTAACTCAGTTTTTTAAAGTGCTTTTTAGTTTTTTAATTTTCTTTTGCCCGGTTGCTGATGTAGAGGTGATGCTAACCTTATGTCTTAATTGAAGGTGCTTGAATTTGATGTAGCATGAGTTGTTCTCTTAATGCCATTTACAGTTCTGCTCTGAAGTTTTGTATCAGAACTGGTCTAGAACTGTGCCTGCACCTGAGGAACTTAACAGCCTTTGACATCAGTAGAGCTGATGTGCAGTTTGTGTCAGTTGAGGATCCAGATCAGTATCTCTTGTGGAATCTACCACGGAAAAACAGTAGCTCTTTTTCATCCATCGCTTGCTACAAGAACAGTTTTGAGATATTTGGGCTCTTCTGTTTTGATTTGTTGCTTTTTCACTTTTAATGCATTAACTCAGCATTTCCATTAGGTATGAGAGTGGCTGTTTGATACTCCAATGGCTTGGTGTAATAAGCAACTGATAGCTTTCTGACCTACTCATTCACCTCGCCTTGTTGTCCCAAAAATAAATTACAGGTTTTCTGAGGAACTCTAAAATAACTCAGAAACCCTATCTTAAGCAGTGAGGAATGTGACATGTATAATAGGGTTGTCAAATGTGCCTGTAAAACAGCATGTGTTGCTGGCAGTGAGTGTGACAGTGATATATGTGCCCAAACACATATAAACAGCATTAAGCAGGGTCAGACAAGCATGTTTACTGTGCTAAATCACTGCCTATGTCTGGCAGGGGCTGTGTTGTGAGTGCTTAAGACAGTCTGAGCCCTCTCTTCCCTCGGGGCAGTGTTGTGTAGGAGTAGGTCTGCTTGGCTGAGGGGACACTTGCGACTGTCCTTTGGACACCTGGATGGATGGGCTGGGAGAGGGGCCTGGTTTGTGAAGCACTGTGGGCTCTTGTATTCTCTGGTCATGGAAAGGCTTTATGCTTCCACACAGCCACGGTGCTGAGCAAAGTAAAAGGTGCCTTTATACTCCAGCTGAACACACAGCTGATGCTACATGCAGTTATTTAGGGTGTCAGGTCATTTTGACTTGGATTGCATTGTCCTCCAAAAGCTTTTTTCTTTCTGTTACTCATACTGTTGAAGTGTCAAAAGGCATAAGGTAAATGTATTAAAGATAGTATCGAGTAGAGCAGCCCAGGTTGGGGGGGACATCAGATGATCATCTGGCCCACCTTTCAGTGGAATGGGGAGCCTGAATGAGCCTACCTAGCAGCCTGTGCAGCTGCAGCTTGGAAACCTGCAGTGGTGAGGACCCTACTACATCCGTGGTTGTTCCAGGGATTGAATGTTCCCACTGTAAGAGATAAATGTTACATACATACACACATAAAAATGGTCAGCTGTGTATGTAAAACTGACCATCCCCGTGCTGTCCTGGTGCAACAGGTGCCCTTAAGTTTTGTCTTCTCCTACCACTCTTCTGTAAGGATATTTTTAATGTCTAAGTGCTGTTTGCAGCACAGTCTTGTAACTTGGTTGAGAAAAGAGGTGCAACTCAGTTTTGTTGTCACCCTTGTGAGAAAGCTGTGTCAGATGGGTAGGCTGGGAAGTGAAGTGTTACTGGGCTGTGCTACAACTCCTCCTGCAGCTTGTTCGGAGTTGTCATGTACACTCTTTTAAAATTGCATGCATACCTCAGCACATTGCTGGCTTTAGTGGAACAACATGTGGCTCAGTGCTGATGGGAATACCATCCTGCATAATACTCGACTGTTGAGTTTCTTCCAGCCACATATTTCACTTTAACTGTTTGGTGCTGAACGCAGCAGAAGTTGGACACATAAAAGTCATAGTGTTAGATTGACTCTTTGGTTTTAATGACCTGGGGAGGGGGAGAAGTTTAATTTGCTGGCCTGCTTTTCCAAGCCTGTGCCAGAGACTTTTGACAGAAAGGGAAGATTGATGTTAGAGGCTGCAGTGTGGCATTGATTGCTATAGAGCGCTCCACGCCAGCCCACCAGTGGGACCGTGCAGTGATTTGCAGTACAAGGGAAGGCTTTGTCTGCCTTTATCAAACACCACATTTCTAACTAGCTGCTTGCCAGAAAAGCACAGCAGGCGTGCTAGAAATAGCCCTTCCCCTGCAAGGGAACTACTTCCATGAGATGCAGGATTAAATCAATTTTCCTCTGTTCCTCTGGAAAACAGATTCTATGCATTATTCTTCGTAACTGAAACTTCCTTTTATAAAGATACTCTTCTAAGCAGCTGTCTCCAAAAGTTACTTAATCCAAACTTCTATTGAGACTAGAACTAGCCTTTGTAGGGATTTTCTTGGAAGGGGGCAGGGGGACCAAAACCACAGCAAATGACTTTGGTCAAAGTCAAATCAGCAAATCAATTGCCTGATTTAGCTGTTTAAGCTTGGTGAAGTATAAAAAGTAAGTTACAGTCCAATGGTGAAAATTAATTTGAATGCATAAAGCACTTGTAAGAATCACTTGCTGTGGACTTGAAGTGATTAGTTTAGAATTAAAGAAGTAAGTCCTTGACAAATCTGAAGAAAAAACCTCTATAAAGTATGGTTTACTGAGTATCTTGTGAAAACAGCACTTCTTTCTTTCTTTTTATATGCTGTAAACAGTCTCCCTTTCCCTGGCTAGCAAGGGGGAATGACAGATGGATAAAGGTGTTTGAGTCTCTGTGAGCTGCCTGGGCTAATTGCGTCACACAGGGTTGGTGTGCTTAGGGGCTCTGTAGCACCCCAGCCTGCACAGGCAAGGCTACCCAGTCCCCTTGGGATCTAACATTTGAAAAATGGTAAGTGATTGGGATGGCTGTTGCTAGCAAGAGGCACTCTTTGTTTCTCAAGGGGTGGAAAAATTACTCTTAAGTGGAAGTACTCATGTAATTTTATTAATACTTATGATTCTAGCCTCAGTTTCCCTCTTGCATGGTTCCTTAACTTAGGTAAATTGATTGATTTTCTTACAGTCATTACTACCTCATGCTGGCAAAAGTGAGAATGTCTTGAGCAAAACTTGGTATTTGCATTTCCTTGAGTATTAGAGCATGAGGTGAACCACAGGTTCCTGTCTGTGTGCAGTGCTGGCTTATGTCTAGTTATGTTCCTTAATTAGCTGTTCTTTACTGCTGAATTGAGGGAGTCTTGGTTTTTTTTTTCTTTTGCCCTTTTTAGTATCAGTGCTTGCTGTTATATTTTTTTTCTTTTTGGTACCTTGAAAGCGGGGTGATTTCCTTTGAGGATGTCCCTTGGGAACTGTCTAACTTTAAACTCGCTTGTGGGATGGTAGTGCCAGGAAACATGAAGGGTTGCTGGCAGGCAGTGAAATAAGGCAGTGCAGGATGCAGCTTTTGGAAGGAATAAATCTTACATCCTGCTGCAGAAAGGAGAAGCTGAGAGAAATGAAAGAAAAGGTGTGAGACTGCCTGCATCTACACAGGAGAGATTTAGGGCTCTTTGAGGTAATACAGAGACACAAAGAGCCATATTCTTTACTAGAGACAAGTGTCTTTGCTCTAGACCTAAGAGGAGTGGCAATGCTGGTGTGTTGGCTGTGTAGCTAACTGCTCTGCAGACAAGGGTGCCTTTGCCATATTTCCAGGATTTTTTCATTAAGTCCGGTTTCGTTGCACTTGTGCCCCAGGAATGCGGCCGTGTGTGCTGGTACGGGGGATGCAGCACAGATGGGTCGAGCTGACTGCAGCGGGTGCGATTGCTCATTTGTTTATATGTCGTTTCTGGCCCTTTCATCTCCATAAAGCAGAACAAATCTGGCTTTTGACGATGAACTGCCAAATTTGGCTGAACAAGTCAGCAGAGCACAGCTTTCTGAACACTTGTGAACATCTGACTGATTGAGTGATGGTTGTCTGAATGAATTGTGCTTATCAAGTTACGACAAATCAACATGTTTTCCCCAAGTTCAAGATTTATTTTTTCATTGCCAGGAATTGCAGTTTGAAAATGATTATTCCTTCTCTTTCCTTCTAAAGGGTTTGGAGCTGCTCTTGCACACAAGCCTGATATACCCTCCACAGAGGTTTCTCCTCCAAGTCCCAGTCCTCTGAAAAAAAGCGGATCAATCAACTGGCCTTTCCCTGATAGAATTAAATCTCCCAGGACCGTGAGGAAGCTTTCCATGAAAATGAAAAAGCTGCCAGAGCTGAGCAGGAAGCTGAGTGTGAAGGGAACTTCAAGCCATAGTAGTTCAGATAATGCTCCTTCCCTGCTGAAAGGTAGCTGCCGGGATACAAGCCATACAGTGTCTTTGCCTTCTTCTGGAAACTCAACCACAGCTGCCAGCCGGAATGTGATAAGCCGTTACCATCTTGACAGCAGTGTGTCCTCACAACACACCTACAAAAAGAAGAGCTCAAGGAGCTCCAAATCCTTCAACAAAGGTGGTTACCTCAGTGATGGCGACTCTCCTGAGCTTATAACAAAATCAGGTAAACACAGGCATGAAACCAAGTGTGGGAAAGGAAAGGAGAGCCTTCCAAGTAACAGTGGTAAACCCGAAATAGATATCGATGCCTTCAGACACTACAACTTTTCTGATCAACCCAAGTGCTCTCAGTACATCTCTGGACTCATGAGCATTCACTTTTATGGTGCTGAAGACTTAAAGCCGCCACGAATAGACTCAAAAGATGTCTTTTGTGCAATACAGGTTGACTCAGTAAATAAAGCAAGGACTGCCCTGCTTACATGTAGGACAACATTTCTAGACATGGACCACACATTCAACATAGAAATCGAAAACGCTCAGCACTTAAAGCTGGTGGTGTTCAGCTGGGAACCCACCCCACGGAAAAACCGAGTGTGTTGTCATGGAACTGTGGCTCTTCCCACTCTCTTTCGGGTCACCAAAACACATCAGCTGGCTGTCAAACTGGAGCCCAGGGGGCTTATTTATGTCAAGCTGTCACTCATGGAGCAGTGGGAGAACTCCCTCGATGGCCTTGACACAGACCGGGAGCCCGTGATGTTTGGGGTAGATGCTCGAAAAGTTGTAGAGAAGGAAAATGCAGGCTTGATGGTGCCACTTTTGCTGCAGAAATGCATTCTGGAGATTGAAAAGAGAGGCTGTCAGGTACTGTGCCTATTTTAATCTCTTTTGTCAATATTTCTGTGTTGAGATAGCTGTTGTTGCAGTGTGAGCAGTGAGTGGAAATGGGGGAAATTAAAAACATCTTTACAAGTCAGTTCTTCCTTTTCTGCTTCTATGTGGTGAACACTGGCCATTGTAATGTGGGAAGAATAACAGGGCTGTGTGCTATCAGTGCTTCCAGCTTGGCCTTTGTAGAGAAGTACACTTGCTCACAGGAGCTGCTCCCAGCAGAGTTTTAGGAGTGGGGATGGGGAAACAAACTTGCAGCCCCCAGGTGTAGAGTCACCCTGAGAAAGCAGAGATCAGTTGAGAACGCTTGACTCCTGAGACATGGATCACTCTGTAAGGACACACATCTAAATTTAAAAATTATATGGTTCACTGTTCCCTCCAACCCAAAGCTGAGACACTGTGTGCAGTGACATGGTGATGAGGAGCATGTCTTTTGGTGCAGTCTGAAGCCAGTGTGCCTAAGACCCATCTCTGTCATCACTTTGTATACAGCATTAAGATGAGGATGAGTTCCTGAGGGGCTGAATTCTTTCCCCCCGCCACTGCTCCTTGTCTTTCTTCAGGTTGTTCTCAAAATTGGGTCTGCTGCAAAGCAGAAGTGCCCAGTGTCGTTTTTTTCATCCCAATATAGTTTTATTGGTTGATGTAATGAACAAAAATATGTATGAGAAATGAGGTATGGAAACAAATCACCGGTTATGGATGCTAGACGAGAAGTCTGGTAGGAAGGACCATGCAGAGTCCTAAGCTCAGATGTTCCCCTTGGCAATTAATTTGAAACTGGTGGGAGGACTCCTGCCTGCTGTTCCACAGCGTATGTGAGCCCTCGTTGTCTTTTGCACCTGTTCTCACTGAGGTGAAATTGAGAAGTAGTCACACCTACCACTGTTACTATTTTAAATTGCTGACAGGTTGGATATGCTTCCAGGTGTGATGAGATTAGCTCTGCTGTTTATAACCCAGGTCACAAACTATAGAGGGAAATGGTATTTCTATGTGGCTCTTTTGCTGAAAGTCACTGCTGATAATAACTGTGATTTTTCTTGTGAATACTTCTCCTAATATCCAAATCACTGGAAAAGAGAAGTTTTATTCTTTCCAGTGTATGTGTCCCATGGTTTCAGCATTTTATTATGGGCTTATTAGCACCTAGTCATGCAAATGATATTGGGTAATCAAGGCAACACTGGTAATGAAGCAATTGGGATCTGAGTTATCTGAATGTACCTGGTGCTTTTGAGCATGAAATCTATTTTTGTATTTGCACAGGGAGAACCAAAACTGCAAAATACACTGTTAACTTTTTCTTTTAACCATGTGCTGGTCTGACGTTTTTGACTTTCCTATAGTCTGCAAACCACCGTCATGGTGCATAATCTCCACCTGAATTTCAGATATGGCATTAGGAAACTTTAAAAGTTTAAAAGAAATTTTCTCTGGCATATATTAGATTGTATTCAGTCTTGAGAAAGGGGGAGTGCAAATTCCATTGGGTAACTTTCCATTTATTTAACAGGAATTAATATATGACCAGAAAAATACTCTTGCTTGCAGACCTGCATTCTCATGGTCTTAAGGCAGTACAGGTGGGATTTTTTTGTTTGGTTTGGTTTTGGGTATTTTTTTGTCTTAAGTCTGTGGTGGTTTTGAATTAACCTTTTACTGCTCAGTACAGCTGCCTATAATGTTAATTAAAATAAAATGAATATTTTTAAGATTTAGTTTTCTAAGATCATAGGAGTGCTTTCTCTAAATGGTGTTGATGAAAATAAAAAATGATAAAACAGAAAATTTCAATACATGAAAGCACATGATTTAACTGGTAATCTTGGCAAACCAAGAGTGGTGTGGGTTTCACTCCTATCACCTTAAGCATGTTAAATAACCCCTGTTTTGCAGAAAACTTTAAATATCATTTGAAACACATGGAAGTCAGCATCTTGTCAACTTTAAAACAACATATTTTAGGTGTAATAATGGAGTATTCATAATTTTCTTGAAACTCTGGTTAATGGTATAAAATTGAATTTTAATTTTTTTACTATATAATGTAATACTGTAGGAAAATGTTTTTGCTTATTTTGGGTTTGTGTTGGTTTATTAATTGGTTTGTAACTTTTCCTTTTTTTAGGATGGAGTCAGTTGTATGACTTTTTCTTCTGCTAATGATTAATAACTGTATTTGTAATGTAATTTTGTCTACATAAAGCTCTAGACACTTCTCACTTCTTTCTGCTGAAGTTTGAATTCTATCTTGTGTAATTAAACAATTATGCCAGGAAAAATAATGATGGTCTGAATGAGTAGCATGAGAAGCAAATATATGTTTAATCTGTATTTCTTTCCTGATCTGCATAAAAGCAAAACATTAAAGAATTCCAATTTAAAACTTGTGTTATGTCCATAAAGCGCTGCTCAGCACATTCACTGTTGTGAAGCGAGAAGCGTCATTCGGTTGCTGCCGAGCAGCCCCCGCGGCGAGCCCTGTGTGGTGCTGTGGGTGACGATGGTTTGCCCTGTCCGGCTGTCCGGGCTTGCACTCCCCAGCAGCTGCTGTCGCTCTCGGGGTGACCGAGCCCGCGGTGTTGATTACAGGTCCCTGTGCGGGCCGGTGCCTGACGCGGGGCCGATGTTTGTGCTTGCAGGTGGTGGGTCTGTACCGGCTCTGCGGCTCGGCAGCGGTGAAGAAAGAGCTTCGAGAGGCGTTTGAGAGGGACAGCAAGGCTGTTACCCTCTGTGAGAGCCAGTACCCAGACATTAATGTCATAACAGGTAATGCATTTCCTTGCTCTTCTTTGTGCTTTGTTCCTCGAGTACCTTTTAAAAGGTGAAATCGTGCTTTGAACTCGTTTTCTCTTGTCATTTTAACAAGCTTTTAACTGCTGCTGAAAGCTGGCTGGGAATGAATGAGGTTACTGTGAGGATGTTAAGTATGGAAGAAGCAGCAGTGGTGTGTGGGGAGAGGAGGACATGGAAGGACCTGCTTTCTGTAGCTGCTCCTGGTCTCCACCAGGTACAGAGGGAAGTGGGAGTCTGAAAGGAGCTGGCTGGGGTCTTGGAGCTGGTTAAACCTCTGCCATTGGTTTGTGTTGGAGCAGATCTAGAAAAGCATCCTGGTGATCAGGCACCTCTGCTGTGCTGGCGGCTCTGCACCGTGTGACCCCGGGCTGTCTTGGATCAGCTGTTCTCCCCTTTGTGTTGGAGATTGCAGGAGTTGTGGAAACATATTCCCGTTGTATTGTGCAGGCTAGTTAGAGCTGCAGGAAAGTGCCTTCATTTGATCACTGTTTTTTAAAAAACCTTTCTAAGCTTTGTCCTGCTCCCTGGAGTGAGACACCTTTACTTGGTGTCACACAGCAAGCTCCAGGCACGGGTAAGAAGGTCCTGGGAGGCCTGTCTGCATCAGCTCTTCACATGGGTCTCTTCGCAGGAGTTGTGCTGCAGAAATGAAGTAAGTTGTTGAGGTTTTTTTTTGGTTTGCTTAAAACTGGAACAGTTTTATAACTATTGATACTTGTTATGTAAGCTAAAGTTGATCTAATTTCAGGCATCACTGAGTAAGCCAGTTGCTCTGAGAAATTAGTGAGGGACATTCACTGCCTGTATATCAAGGGATGGAAAATGTAACAGTAGTTGGGGTATAAATTTTCTGTGCCAAAACCCTTTCTATAATATCCAACATCCAGCTGTATAGAAGAGTTATACCCTGTTTGGTGGTTTATTTCATTTCAATGTACTGGGAATTAATTTTATTCATTACATTTTACAATTATACAACATGTTATCAGAGGGTACTACTCAATGACATTTACTGAGTTACATAAACCTCTTGGTTCAGAGTGTGCAGCCAGTCAGTTTGCCTTTCTTGCCTTGGCTGATTTTGCTGTGGGGTTTGGTATTGTCTACAAGTACCAGCATTCTCAGCATCAGAAACTTGTATTTATAGAATCATAGAATTGTTTAGGTTGAAAAGACCTTTAAGATAATCAAGTCCAGCCATTAACCCACCAGCATTTCACTCTGATGTTATACAGCTTTTATAAACAAGGTGTACAGTAAAGGTAAAAAGTTTAAATGATATTTTAAACTGAGTCATTTTCTTCTCTTTACAAATAAATTAACGAGGAAAAGTGGTGAGAACTTCTAAGATTAGATTGTTCCATGAAATTATTGAAGTCCTATTTTCTCAAATTTTTGTTGATCAACTCATAAGGTGGAGTAAAACCCCTCTGTTGCTTCCTGCCAGCAGCAAAAGTTGTCTGATACTGACTTGTGAGCAGACAAATGGCAAACTGCAATTTGGTTAATGTAAACTTTGGGGTACTGGCAAACTTTGTTGTTACTCTTTTTTAATTTTAGATACTAAAAATGGCATTGCACTTCCATGCTACAAATAATCATTAAAATAAAACAGTATTTGTAGAAATGGTTCAGGAATATCATGGGGAAAGGGTGTAGGAATTTAATACTTAGCCATATACAAAAGAACCTGGAACATTTCCTAAGCATTTTGATTTTCCTGAGTATATTGTACACTCAGAACCAACCAGAACTGGCTGAAGCCAAAGTCTGACCTGCAGGAGAACTCAGTGCTGCTGCACAGCTCTGGAAGGGCAGCAATAGCGTCTGACTGATCTTTCCCTCATGAGTTTGTGCTGTGGTGGTGAAATTGAGAAATTGAAGTACACTTTTCCATGTACATTGCTCCAAGCCTTGGTGGTGGTGGTGAACTTTTGGTGACCATGCAAGTGTGGCTTGGTAGGGGTAGTACTGGAGGATAATGTTTTGCATCCAGAGTTTGCATTGCAAGAGTGAAAAGACTACAGCTTTGTTTTCTGCCTTGCAGGAAATCTACTGGGTGTTCCTTTGTATGTGTTCTATTGCAAGAGTTTACTTACATGCTGCTTTCCTTACAAGGGAAAAATAGAAAAGCAGATTCTTTTCCCTGGTAGCCCTGCAGCTGTGCTGTCCGAGTGCCTGCGCTGCCTGTGGCAGGGCTGTGCTGCAGGGACTGACTGCAGGGGCTCTGTGGGCTGGGGGAGCAGGGGGGAAGGGGTGCTGGCACTCGTAGCTCCACTGGCCAAAATGCAGTCACTCTAATTGTTGGGAACTGCCTGGTGTGGATTGATGGGGGAACCTACAGTTTTTGTGGACAACTGACTTAGCCACTGTACTTAGTGCTAGGAATAAAAGAGCCCACAAAACTTACTGCATGTGCTTAGGGAGTTGGGTTGAGAGGGAATGTTTCCCCTGATTACTTAATGCTGAGGCTGATGCACATGATTCGTTCTTGTATCAGCCAAAACATGTGTTCCACAGAATATGAATCCTCAGCATAAATCTTGGCTGATATGAAGAGAAGTGCTGCCTTATATCCTTTCTGAAATTTGAGTAGCTCTCCTTTCCAAAAAGATTAATAATATTTTTTTTGACAGCTCTCCAAAAACTAAAGAATGAACATTTAATGATTAAATCTTGACTGAGAAATGCTCTTGGGATTGGCACAGGCTTATACACAATGAAGTGGGCTCATGGATCAAACTGAGGCGTGCAGGCAGTTCATGGAACTGACCTGTAGCTGTGTTGTTGCATCGTGTCTGTTGGCATCCACGTGAATTCATATCTCTGCGTAAGGCTTGCAGTACTCTTAACAGTTCAGTGGGTCAGAAAAATGAGGACTTAATGAAGTGGATGGCAATTTCTGCTCTCTTGTCTAAATTTGTTGTATGTGGTTGTGTCAAGAGGAATGTGCTAGTGGGCTGGCAGCAGTGGGAAGTGTAGATTCATGGAAAAAAATAACAGCAGCCTCTTAGAGGGCTAATTTAGCTGAGTGAATAGCAAGAGGATTTAGAAAGGTCAAGGGGCATTCGTGGCTCCCAAACCATCCTGTTATCCAGGGCTGAAGAGGAGAAAGTCCTTTGGCAGGTGGTAGTCCTATGATTGTGGATGTTATTGCAGGAATTCCTGCTAAATAATTATTTATAGACAGTTGTGAGTGTTTCAACAGTATAAGCTAATTTGATTAGAACATACCATTTCCTACTGTAAGCTGATTTTGATTTCATCCTCTGCCTCCTAAAAAACACACAACTGAAACAGAGATCTTGATAGAAGTCAGCATCTCTTGCTAATGTTTGTTTATGAAAAACGGAAAATATCCCAGACCGTATTGTACCAGCATCTGCCACATTTTTTTCATAAATACTTTAACCAGCTAATCCACATAGGAAACATGAGCTTCTAAATTCAGGGAAGAAAAAATACTTGGTGGGAAGGGAGGAATATGAGTAAGTTACTAAACAAAAACTAGCCGCTTAAGTGGAAAAGTACCAAAAGTGCATATTTTTTTAAAGCAAATAAAAAATCCCACCAAACCACCAGGGGAAATATTTTTTCAGGAAAAAATTGTTGTTTGCATATTTTGTGTTACTGGGGGGATGTTCCCATTTTAAGTACAGAGGGAGCTCCTGGAGGCTGTGTGGTGTCTGCACAGACGGTTTTGCCTGGCTGCCCCATGCCCCTGCTGCAGGGGGAGGTGATTTGGCAGCTCAGGATCAGGGCTCTGCTGCTTCAGGTAGTGCTGCTCCTGCAACACAGCTTCAGTAGCTGTGCTGCTGCAAGTGCAGGATTCTTCCTAAATGGAAATATTTATACAGGTAGAAGCCAACTCTTACTTCCATTCTGCGTGTGAAGGGCCAAATGTTAACTTCTGCTCCCTGTACTTTTTTAGAAACGACCTCGTAACAAAGCCCACGCTGTACAGTTCATTTTACAGCTCAGTTACACAGACTTGAGTTAATGAAAACTGTTGCTTTGTTAAATAGCACAGTGTGATGGTAATTGCTGTGATGTGAGATTTTACAAGGCTGTGAGGAGTGCCTGCTAAAAAATCTTCTGCCTTTCCAACTCTACCTGTTTGGAGGACAGGCTGCTTTGTTAACTGCAGCACCTGCTTTTAAACAGTTTCTTTTAATCCATCATTTCTTCTTAACAAAGTATTTAAATGCAGTTGTGATCTAGTTAAAGTTAGTAGATACTTGTGGCATAGAATTCAATTTTTTAAGGAAAAGAAAAGCTGCTGGGAAGCAGGCTTGTTTCCTTCAATTTTTTTGTTGTTCGTAGTGGATATTGCTCCTGGATAGCATCCCGCTATCTCCTTTCCAGAGGCTGCTGTTAGAGGCCTTAATATTTTGGGTTTTTTCATTATTATTCTTGCAGTCACTGAAACCCCTCTCCAAATGAAGTATCAGCCAGGCTCCAAAGCCAGACACTTACAAGAGTGCAAACACTCAATGCATTCGTGGAAAGAATAGGGGTTAATGAGGCGCTTCCTGGTTGTTGCAATCCCTAGAAACAGCCTCTCCCCCAGCACATCCCCGGCTTCGGAAACGGTGCAGTATTTGTCTGCACCAGGGAGGGCTCAGTGCCTGGGCGTTTCAGGCAGCGGCTCCTGTGGGTGTGGATCACATCTGTCCCAGGAGCGAGTGCTATGCTGGGGCTGCAGGGTACCCAGGGGTGGCAGGGAGTTGGTGGCTCTCTCTTGTGAGCACATGTTTGGTTTGTGCTTGGCTGGGTGAGAAGGCACCGTGTGCTTCCCTGTGCGTGCCACCAGTACTGGGATGTTTGCTCATAATTTTATAGCTAAAAAAAGCAGAAAAACTAACTGATAGACTTATATGAAGGAGGAGGGGTCATCAAGCTGGACTTTGGAGTTTGTAGGAGCTCCTTTCCTTGGATGGGAGGTGAACTGCTCTGAGCCCTTTCCTTGCCTCCCCTCACCCTGAACGTGAGGGAAACTTGGAGAGATGCTCACCTGGTGCCCAGTGTCCCCCTCCTGCAGCCCCTGTGTCCCAGCCTGTCTTTGCTGTGCCCTTTTGGTGTTGTGCTCCCATCTCTTGCTCCTGAGTGTGAGCTTTGTCACTGACACAGAGGATTTTCTTACAGAATGGGTGAAGTTGATGTGCCTTAATGCTCCCAAAAATTGCTGCAAAGTGAATCTGCAGCTTGTTGAAGGCAGCTGTTGTTGTGTCTCATTAGGTGTCCTAAAGGATTATCTGCGGGAGCTGCCCTCTCCTCTGATAACCAAGCAGCTCTACGAAGCAGTGTTGGATGCCATGGTGAAAAATCCCTTGAAAATGACAGCAAATGGTTGTGAGAATGACCCAAGTGACTCTGAGCACACAGCAGCCCTCCTGGATTGCCTGCCAGATGTTGAGAAGGTGAGTAGTGTTAGCACATTCAAGTAAATCTCAAGCTTCAGAAAATAAGGGAACGTTTTCACACTGGATATAAAACGTCTCAGAACTGTTTATCAGAAGTGCTTCAGTTGGATTTGTGATGCTCCACATATTTGAAAATACTTCCATGCTGTAATGAATTGGAGCGTCTGCATTGCTGGATTTGCTCTAGTTTCCATTTTATATTGTTTCTTTAAAACTGCTGTGATCACTACTTTTACATGATTAGATCAATGAGTATTCCTGTGTGTTGTCCTGCTCCACTTCTGCAGAGTTCTCTGATCTGTGTGTCATACTTACCTGGGCAAATCCATTCCTCTTTCTGAAGTATGTGCAGTAAAGCCTTTGCTTCTCGTGTTGTGCAGTGTAAGAGAGCTGTGCACTGTTACCTGCCAAATTCACCTGTGCAGCAAGCCACAGTTAGCCCCTTCTGGGGGGAGGGGGTGAGCGAGGGGCCTGTGCAGTGTCTGGAATTACCTGAAAGCTTGTTCAGATGCTGATGTCATATCAAGAGTTTCTTTATTTTCTAATGTACCTAGATCATCTGTACTGCTTCTGCAGCCTCTCCTCCCTTCCTGATGTACCCTTTCTACTGTGAGAAAACTCATCCGTATATAACTGAGTTCAGATAAGAAACAAGCTGAGTTTTACCAGAAAGTCTGTCTTAATTGGTCTGCTCTGTCCTAGTCAAATACAACTTTTCTAATTCAGCACTTAGATGTTCTGTTGACGGGTGTTGGTAGTAAAACCAGAGCTATCAGTCTTGATCTTTTCCCTCTAGAGCAGTGACCAGACTCCCAGCTGTCTAGTGTTTGGTTTCCTGAGCAGTATTTTGTTTCTTTAGGCTACCCTGAAGATGCTGTTGGATCACCTGAAACTGGTGGCTTCTTACCATGAAGTAAATAAGATGACGTGCCAGAATTTAGCTGTGTGTTTTGGCCCTGTGTTACTGAGCCAGAGGCAGGAGACCACCAACCATAACAACAGAGTCTTCACAGACTCAGAAGAGCTTGCTAGTGCCCTGGACTTCAAAAAGCACATAGAGGTTCTTCACTATTTACTCCAGTTGTGGCCAGGTACTGTTTCCTGAATCTCATCAAAGAAAAAAAGCCAAACCATTGCTGTATGTTTTTACTGTTTGGCACTGTACATTAATTCACAGGATGACTGAGCAGCATCAGAATTCTTAAAATGTGAGGTACTATGGCATCACCTATTAATCTAAAGAAATCATGACAGTTTTATAATATACTCTTTCTATTTGGTCAGTTTGCCAAATGGGAAGTTTGTTGGTTCAATTGCTTTCTTACCAGGTGGCAGAGTTGGAGTATAATGTAAGAAATGGTGAAGACTTTATGTGAGTAAAGACACTAGAAAACACAAACCCAGTGACATTAAAGTTTCCACATCTGAATTAGAGAGTTTGGAGATTTTTTTTTTCCTGCTCTCCAGCTTTGACTTGATGGGGTTAATTTATTTCTGCCCTTGTAATTTGGCAGAGTTGAAAACATCCTTAGAGTAAGAGCTCTGCAACTTCTACTTGGTTTTTGCAGAGCTTTGCATAAGGAAAAATGTTGCTGCTCCATGACGGGTTTGAGGTGGCTGAAGACGCTGCTGCTCCCTTGTCAGCTGCAGGTGGGCAGCTCCAAAGCTGCTGATCACCAAAAATGAAAAGAAGCTTTTAGTCAGATCAGTGAGTTGGTGCAGGAGAGATGGGACATGTAGGTGGAGGAAGAGGGAGACCAGGAGCTGTTTGGGCAGCGAATGCTGTGCAGAAACTAATCGTGAAACCCTGGGGATGGGTTATGGCATGGCTGCTGTGGACTACAAAACCAGGTGGATGTATCTCTGCCCATAGGAGTATGTGTTGCTCCAAGAGGGTAGGAGTAGGGTAAGTAATAGTTTTCCTTCACTTAGAAGAAAAAGCTGAGTGCTTTCCCTTGGCTTGCAAGAAGTGTGCAGGATGTGGTGCTAGAAGGGCAGTAAACAGCACACTTGGACTGAATGGAGGGATCACAGTCTGGTCCTTTATATTTAATCTTCTGTAGATCGAGACAGCTCGATAACCAACATGTTGTGCAATACTTCAATTTCCGTATATTTCCAACCGAAAACAAATAGTCCTTGTTTGGTTAGACCATGTAACACTGGCAAGTTATTGTTAACCCATGGCCCTTTGTCTTAATGGAGCATAGTCTAAACAGAAGGGGTTTTGTTATAGTAAAAGCAGGGGGAAAAGCAGTGAGAGTTATTGCATGTTACTGGTAAAGTAAAATCCCCTGGAGAGACCTGTAATGTGAGTCCAGAAGGAGAAGGATTGGGCACATTTCAGGACAGAGCCTTCGTGCTTGTGTGTGGGGAGTCTAACGAGGAGGGGTCAGATGGAGAACTGCATGGGTTTGTGTGCACTGCCTTTTCAGTGGTGAATAGGGATAGAAAGTCTCTGCTGCTCATTACAAGAAGCAATGGTCTGTGTAAAACCAGAAGAAGTTTTGCAGCTCAGACACTCAATAGGCACAGGTCAGTGAAGAGCTGTGCTGTTCACCACAGGCAGCAGGTAACAGCGGAGGAGCCTGTTAGTAACTTGTGCTGTGCAGTCGTGAGCTCAGGTAACGCTGCCAGCAAACCTGTGTGAGTGTGTGTCTGCCGTGGGCTTGTGGCTGCACAGAAAAGTTACTGCAAGTGAGCTTCTTTAATAGCACAGAACGTTAGGGCAGAAGAGAAGCACAAGAGCTCAGCTCTTGGTGTGTTGTCAGCTTCTCCAGGTGTTTCTCAGTGGTGGTATTTTTGTTGTGTTTTAACCTCTTTTGCTGTGCCTGCATTCTGTTACTCCTTAGCCTGGACGAAGCGTGTGAGCTGAGCTGTTTGCTTTTCTTTGACCCAGAGCTGGATGGTGATTAACTCGTACAGTGAATTTAATTTGCGTTCTGAGAGTTTCTGCTTTTAGAAAGGCTTCTCTGCTGTAGTTTGAATCTAGCATGGATCTTCAAAATCGAGATTTTACAGTAGTTTCTCCTAATTATTTTATATCAAACTGTGGCAAAAAAAAAGTGCAATATGCTGGCTGTAAGCTTGCGTGTATTCATGCATACTCTTAGTGGGACAGCGAGGGAGGACAGTGGGCATCTGCCATGGACTTTCTTGTTGCAGCATGGATTCAGTTCTGACTGGTTTAAATTCTCTCTTTTAGTTCATCACTCACCTCCCAAAGAACCAGCACATCTGAATGCATTTCCTGAGCACTCATCCTCCCTGAATTACCTGAGGCCCAAGAGGCAGAGACCTCAGATGCTGAATCTGAGCGGTACCGAGGTGTCGGGGGTGCTCAGACCAAGGCCAGCAGGTCTGGACAGCCCGTCGAGCAACCGCTATGCTGGGGACTGGAGCAGCTGTGGAGAGAACTACTTCTTAAACCCCAGAGACTGCCTGGGTGAGGCAGACTATGATGACATCCCTTCGGAGGACACGGAGAGCGGGGATGAGAGCAGCAAAGCCGAGGAGTTGGATGTCCCCGCGAGACGCCCGCAGCCCAGCCCTGGAGAGCACGCCTTTGGGAGCTACCTGACAGTGCAAGCTATGGACTCTGCAGTGGACCACAGAGCAAACCTCAAGGACCTGCAGGAAAGTATTGATACTCTCATAGGAAACCTGGAAAGGGAACTCAATAAAAACAAATTAAATATGAGTTATTAAATCCAGTCCTGCATGACATCTCTTCCTTGTGCCTCCATGCCCCTAGCTGTGTGAGGAGTGATGGTGCCCCTGAACACCTTGTGGTAAGGCCATGGCCCACCTTGTGTTAGCACATTTTAAGCCATTCCGTAATGTTTCTGCCTTTTTGTTAGAGGCATTGTCCTGATTTGTGTGTTGGAGACAAGCTTAGACTGTGATGTGGTTCCACATAGTGGCATTTCTCCCTAAAAGCACCGTGCACTTAGGTGGCCTTGGCAATACCTGGTAGAAGATAAAGCAACACCTCTGCTGTCAGTGGGAGCAGAACTCCTCATTGCTGAACTCCTGGCTCCGGTACAGATGTCCCTCTCAGAAGAGGATGAACGCTGCTTGGCCTGAGTTTTGCAGCAGGGACTTCAGATAGACTTGTTTTACTATATATGCAATGGCTGCTATGAAAAATGCTTTATATAATATTTATATATAAAGTTTTAATTGTACAAATATTAACGTATTACTGTATTAACACTTTGCAGTAATTATTTAAACAAGCAAAAATAAATATTTTTCTAACCTTGTTTGTATATATCTATGTATAAATGTGCATGTGTCTGTAGCCATCTTTGGAAAGGAAAGGTCTCAGAATTATGAAATGTTCCCGTTTCTAGGAAGACATGTTCAGTGATGCCAGGACAAGGTTACCCTTTGGGTAACACACCATTTGATTTATGCACAGAAACGTGGCCAGAGAGGAGGTAGGGTGAATGATTAATGTAAATGACCTTGTGTATTGCAGGAACAGTGGTTTGCTGGTGTTGACTATTAACTCTCACACACACACCACCCTTTCTCTGTTTGGTTTTTTTTCTTACTTCATTATTTGTTTCTTCCTCCATTTTTCACATACAAAGAAGGTCTGGAAGGTATTTACTTTTCAAAAAATAATTTTTGTTTTTCCTTGAAACCTGTTACTTTATTCTTGATGTTTCGGTACGTTTTTTTTTCTCTCCAGAGTTTCATGTATTTTTGTTGTGGTACCCTTGGCTGCTGCTGGTAGTTAGATGCATTTGAGCCCTCTCTAAAGGGTTGTGGCTCTGGAGGTGCAAGATTCAAGTTCAGCACAAAGCCAGTTACTTTTTGTTGGTGTTTTTTTTAATTACTCTCCCAAAAATGGAAACAAGAGTTGTCACATGAGGTTGAATGGGTGGAATGATGTTACTCCTGGGGAGTTTGGGTGGGATTGTAGTTCACTGTGACCTTATTGGATTCAGCTATCCCCATCTGCTCAGAGCCTCTTTTATCTCTAATAGTTTGTGGTGAGCCATTAAAATTTCACATTAAGGACACACATTTTTGATTCAATTAAAAATAGTTACCAAATTGTATACAGATGTTTTGGTAGTCCTTCTGACCAGAAGGACATGTGGAGTCATTCCTTGTCCTCTACAGGTCACATACCTACCCCCAAGGAAGGGGGGATTTGGGCAGGTGAGGGTGAGAAGGTTTTGGTGTTTTGAGAGGTCAGACTCAGAGTTGCTGGCAGCTGGCAGGGTAGAAATTAATTCTACATCTTTTTGGTACAAATTTTGGCATCCCACCATGGCTTTCCATTCACCCTGTGGGTAACTGCTTTTCTGCTAACCCGTACTTCCTTATACTGCTTGATTGAAGAGTTATTTATTTACAGTAGCAAGGAATTAAGAATTGCTCTGGCAAACTTCACCCCTCTTTTCTAAGGAATTATTTTAGCATGGTTCCAATGGTTTATTCAATCTCATTAATTTATTTTTATAAGTGTTAAAAGATGCAAAACAATTATTGCAATATAATGATATGAATGAAAATGTAAATTTAACCTGAAGCATTTATCAATAAATCGATGTATTTTTTTAAACTTTTATACCTACAGAATGTGCATACTTTTTAAACTATAAATTTAAATTCTAAATAAAATTTGAATTAAGAACAATATCTGTCTCTGCCTAGCTAGTGATTATTTTAACCTGTCTAAGCTGATGTCATCCATTTGCACTGGCTGCACACGTGAATTAATTCCATAAAGACATTTAGCTTTTCAGATGTTTTGTTCTGTTGTCATGCCTAGATTGACCCAAACATTTGAGTTAGATAATTAAAAACAAGCCACTACCCCTTAGCACTCTTTGAAAGATGTTTGCATTTAAATTTATTTATGAATCTTTCATTGCCTGTAATAATCCAGATGATGTAAGTGGTCACCTCTTGAATCTGTGTTAGCTTTTTCTCCAGGAGGGGTCCGTAACTCAGGGCAGCAGTGCACTGCTCTGTCAACTTTAATATTTTAATATTACAACAGCGGAAATTAATGACTTGATAAATTGTATTTATGTTAATCTCATGAGGTAATTAAAATACAGTAATATATTGTATTACTCAAATGAAATGTTTCCTGGTAATTTAGTTATAACAACTTGTAAAACATGTTTTGTATCTTAGAAATCCTCCTTTAATGAGACATTTCCCTAGTGGTATTTTCGTTACGTTATCTCATATATATATTCTTATAGATACTGTTATATTTCATATAGTTAGTTATATAGTCTGGTCAAGCTGCATTCTTTTTCTGATTGTTACAGATTCTTAAGGAACAAGATTACTGTGGGAATTACCTTAATCCAGAAACACTAAATTGGGAGATTAAAACAACCTACTTCTACCAAAGCAGTAATGAAGTCTTTTACAGAAAAGGGCAGCCTCTGGCTGTGCGTGGTTCCAGGGCAGAGCTCCTCCAAACCCTGTGGCCACAGCCAGGAGCCTCCTCTGCTGTGCTGACCTGTGCTGTTCTCTGCTTGGTGAGACTCGCTTGGCACCAGGAGCAGCTCCTGTTCCCCAGGGACTGGAAGAGGTTAACAGCAGAGGGCACAGCCTCCGGTGGAGGTCAGGGAGCAAATTGTCCTTGGAGTCCATAGACTTCCTTCAGGTGTGACCTCTGCTTCCCAGGTGAAGAAAATGGGTGTGGGTGCTTCCACAGAAGCAGTTCCCAGACTTGCACCAAAATCACACACAAATGGTTTTACCCGAGCACAAGCCAGTGATGGCCACTGCGGGGCTGGGTCACAACCAAGAATTGGAGTTTGTAGTCCCCAGGGAAAAGCAGAAATGCAAAGGTCTGTGGTCTGTGCCATGCTTTGCTGCCAAGTGTCAGGGATATGATACACTTGGGTGGATTTAGGAATGGACTAGGCCCATTCGTGGAGTTTTAATCCTTTCCTGTTTGTTTAAATAGGATTTTCCAAATTCCAGACACTGCTGGTGCTGTGTGGCTTATCCACCTTTTTGCTTCTCCCCCTTTCAGCTTCCCAAAGTGCTTATTACAGGAGCATGCAAGAGGTGGGTGGGGATGGTGTGGGGTGAGTGGGAATAGTGGGGTGGCATGACCTCAGGCTGGCTTGAGCCACTGGGGACCTGCATGCTCAGAAACTTCAGGTTTTTACATCTGTCTTTCCCAAATGTGTTAACATACGTGCATGTTTGTTAATGTACCAGATCAGAAGTGAAACTGCAGCTATTCAGACGTTCTCTAAAAATAGAGGGAAACATCCCCAACAGATATTCAGGATTTTTGCAGAATAAATCTGTAAGTCTGATAAGCCAGAGACACACGTGGTATTTCTGCTGTCAGATCTTAACCCCTTCACCTTCATCCCTATCCCAAGGTATAGGATGGGGATACTGGGATTCTTGACAGTTAGTGTATTTTGATATAGGAAGCTGTTGTCTCACATTCTGGAACTAACACCAGCTGAAGGATGGTTATTTGGGGTGGAGGAGGACTGAGGTTACACTGTCATGTAACTATGATACATTTGCTTTAAAATGTCATCCTACATAATGAATTTACTGGTTTCATTCTGCTTGACTCTCCTAGAACCATGCAGGAAAACCTGTAATGTGTCTTAACAAAAACATTTTCAGGGCAAAATTAGAATGGCAAGACATGAGATGATGCAAAGCTGACCTTACAGGTATTTGAACATTTAGGATTGTATTAGACAGATTAAAGGATCCTGATGGGATGTATAATCTCATGTCATCTCCTGTATTACTTGGGAACAGAGATGAGGAGGAAAATGGCTCTCAGGAAGATTACTCCCTTTCCATTGGGGCATTCCTGCAGCTCCCCAAATTACTTTGCTCTAGGGAGGGAGAGGAGCTGATAAGCAGAGCCCTGATCCACTGCCTCTTTGGCCTTACTGTTAGGAAAACCCTCTGAAATACCTCTGTCTTCTGGAATATTTTCTTAATCTAAACTCTTAAGAGTGCCTCTGTGGTGGGGAACAAGGCTCCCATTGAGGCTGCTGCCTCTTCTGGGGAGTAGTGACAGAGCTGCGGGCGGGGGGGGTGGCTGGGCTTTCCAGATAAGCCATGACCATATGATTGACTTACATATATGTAGTTTGCAGCCCTGTTAATCGAAAGAAATCTGTGGAAGATGCTCTGAGGTGGTGTACTAATGAAGTCCAGGCCCGACAACAGAGAGGTGAGCTTTTTAATTAGTCAGTTGTATGACATTTACATATCTGTGTAGAGCAGGCTGTTGGTTAAATATTGATTTAGCAGAGGAGCAGTGTTCTCTTCCTGTTTGCGCTCTGAGTGCAAACACTGTGCTGCAGGTGCTAGGGACATGCTTGTTGAATTTTCCTTGGTTTTAATTTAGAACTAGTTCAATAGGAAGGACAAGGAATATTGCTATAATATTTAAACTTCAAAGTAGCAAACAAGAGACCATTTTTCAAACTGAGTCCTATCTAGTGGCACCAAACCTCTCTTAAATCTGACCAAAGTTCAATCAAAGTGCTAAAAGTACATGATAGGGAGATCCTGGCTGTAGAAAATTGAAGGGGCATGTCTTTAACACTGCCTAACCCCAATTTGCAGTGTTTGTTTTGGGACGCAGGAGCCTCACACTGATGCTGTTTTCTCTTTGGCTGTGCTTTACTCTGACGAAGCAGAGCACTGGGGCTGGCTATTGCTTGTCAGCTGAAGATCCTCTCTGCAAATCCCCTGTGTGTCAGTTGTCTTTTGTGCTTTAGTGTCTACTGTGACCACATGGACATTTGTTTGACAGGAGTCTGTGACCCTCAAACAGTTTGGTGAGTCATGGAAAGAGTGAACTCACCCGTATAGAGTTTAATCTGTCTTCCTCTGATAGATTCAATTTCTGCTTGACAGGCTGTGCTCAGTTACATGGTGTCTGACCTGGCTATTGAAACCCAGCAGCAGCAGAACCACTTACCAAAGAGTCCTCTCCGGATGGAGGGTGAGCATTAATATTCATGAGCTGTTACTCATTTACACTGGTAAATATTAAAACTTCTGTATAACACCATTTGATCTCTCTGAGGGATAACTGTCTTTTGACAGAAATGCACAGCTACAGTGAGCTTACTAAAAGCTGTTTGTTCTAAATAAAACTGATTTCTTTGAGGGAACAATATATTTTAATGGACTTGGTTTTCTGTTTGTAAGCACTTGCCAGGATTAAGTAACAATAAGTTTGTAAACTGATGATTGCAAGTAAAAGTGGTTCAGAGTCCTGACAGACAGAGCTTTGAAAACTATTATTTAAAGAGAATATTCATTATAACTGTATTAATGAAAAACAGTGGGGAAACTGGGTCCAAATCAATTGTTCTTTAACCACACTGTGAGCAAACAAATGCATAAGGTTAATGAAACAATAATCTCTTGCTGTAAGATTCTTTATTTCCAGAGCTAAACATGTTCTGCTGAAATAGAGGTCTTTCAATAAGAAGCTTGCTGGTTCTAAAGGTGATAATGGGCTCTAAGCATCCAATGAGGAAAGTATTTCTTGTCTCTAAATCCATTACTATCTGCTTCTCCAGCTCCAGAAACACAGTATAATGTGCATTTTCTTGCTCCTCCATCTCTTCTTTTGTTTTCTGTAGTCATATTCTGAAGGAAAAAAACATACCAGGAAATAATGCACTGTTAAGCTTTGAAACCTGTATGTGACCCCATTGCTTTCCAGGGGATTGTGTCAGTGCTGTCACAAATTAATGAAAATAGGCATCACCTAGGGCTGCATCAATCAACCAAAGAGATGACAGTTTGGTTATTTAGTAGTATTAAACCATTTACCAAAGAACGGATAGGCAAAATTCTTGTGCGAGTAAAGAATGGAAGGCTGGAATCCATCCTTGCTTGAAGGAGCAATGTTTACAGGGAAGTTGCCAAAATGTAACTTTTTGAACAAGCCACTGGTGTAAAATGAGAAGCAAATTTATAGTTGTTAAATGTCCATAGGCTGTAATGCTCTTGCAGGGGGTTCACTTGACCAAGAAATGCACCCACATGAACTTAGGAGCATCTTTTCCATTCTTAAGAACTGTAAATATGAAATAAAGAGCTGCTAAGCTATTCTGATTATGTCCATCCTGATTTTTTGAAAATACTGTGGAAAATCCTGTCTAGCAATACAGCAGGTGCATTTTAAAGATACAAAGAAACATAGAAAGTTTTCTTAATTCCAAGTATAACATACTGTTTTCTCTCTCTCTGTCGCCAGCTCCATTTCAGTTCTGTTTTGGCTTTAAACTTTTGATACTCTTTAAACTCCTGTTCACAGTACTTCAGATATTTGACTTCTCTTTCGAAGTAATCAAGTACACTGGCATGCTGTAAACACAGTGACAAACAAAGATCATTACATGCCCAGAGACACAGATCTCTTGCTTATGGTCTGAATGGTATTAATATTTTATCTAAATTGGAAATATAAATATCTCTATTTATCCCAATAGTTTGCAGCAAAACAATATAAAGATGTGACCAACTTCAGGGACAAAGAAACCATAAACTACCATACTTTGGTATTACACTAGGCATTTGCTTTATTTGGGATTCTGTGTTTTAGTTTTTATTAGTCTCTTCAACAGCCTAGTATTTTTCAGTGAATACTTCAGTTACAATGAACATAACCTAAATATTAGTGACTGTTGCTTGGTTGATAATTCTGCACCCTAAACAGTTTAGTTCCAAACACAGGTAATCTGTGCAGGAGCAATGTGTTTCCTCATATCACTCATATCACGTTAGCTCCTGCCTTGCTTTGGAGAAGTCATTTTTACTAAAATGAAGCTGCTGACCTGATGTTTTATTGCTGCCTACTGCAGCTCTGTGCATGGCAGACTTTTATGGGATGTTTATAAACTATTTAAGTGCCTACATAAACTTAAAACTGCAACAGAATGGGAAGATGATTTTGTGATGTAAGAGTAACAGACTAGGTAGCAGGCACGACTGCTAGACTGAAACACTAGCTCGATCTTTGGCTGGGAGGTGGGGAGAAAGAACAACTGAAAACTATGTAGAAAGAAAGAGAAATTAAAACTGCTTGCATTGTTCCCATGGCCTTTTGGTCCAGATAGTCCTTATTTCAAGAGCATGAATGAGTGGGAACGTTAGTAACAGTTTTCAAAATGTGCTTTCACTAAACTAGAACCAGATACAAAGACATGTAAATTAAATTACCCAATTTAAAGGAAAAAAATTAACACAAATGTGGACAAAAAGGTGTAAAGAAAAAGGAAGTCAGTATATATACACTACTATGCACTCTAAAGCATTGTTTTAATGCATGAAAGGTGTCATTTTATGGATGTGGCAAAAAATACTGACCTCTTAATTGTGTTTTCATGTAGCCATGTTGGAACAGTGGAATTCTGCCAGCTGTCACTGAGATTTCCTTTAGCTAACTCCTATCTAAGCTCTGTGCAAAGCCAGCTTGGCTACAGGTGATCTTTGGAGAATATGGCTACACTGATCTCAAATTAATCGCCATTATTTGAAGGCATTTTTGTCTAGGCAGACTTGTTTCTGTGTTGGGAGTTTTCAGGATAAAATGTCAAAGAGATTTAATAAAAATTCTTACCAACCTCATTACTCGAAGAGTGACATAGTGTTTGACAGATTTCCAAAATATGCAGTACTCCAAGAGCATCAGAAACAGCTAGAAAATGCTGCTCTGCTGAAAGATATTTGACAAAAAAAGATATAAACAATCCAAATTCCAACAGCAACGTGAACCTCCACCCAAAGACAAGCTACAGAGGGTTCTTTTTTTTTCGGGTCTTTTTAGTTTATTGTTCACTGCAGCAAAAAATGCAACCTTTTTGCTCTCTTATTTTATTAATCCCTTTAAAGTTTTTCTTTTAACAGACTTTTTTAAATGAAATATTTTCTGTTGCTTTTATGCCATGGTAGTACACTTAGAACTGATGTATCCATTTTTGTATGTGCAGTGTTAAATTTGTGGAAGTATGTACTTATATAAGATCAGTTGTAGTAAGATTTGTGTGCCTTGGAGTCATGGGCCATTTTGCAAACAGGGTAGCACAATGAAGTGCAATCACCATCAACATACCTGAGGCACTGGAGGGGCTGATGAAAGTGATGATTGATTTGGAGATGTTCTGGAAATGAGATGGCTCATGAGTTTTCTTCAGTAAGTCCCAAATATCTATATTTCCATCATCTCTGCCAATGAAGAAAACTCCTGGTCTTGTTAAGGACCATTGTCCTGCAGTGTATCTTCCTGCAGAGCAGCTTGACTGAAGGATTGGTCCATTCTTAATTTTTTTTGAAAACAAATAAAAGATAGACCCAATAATCAAACAGTACTATCAATTCACTACTTTAGATCTCCTGTCTCTGGAAAATAATCACAATTTAAATGGTCCCATTACAAAAATTATATCAATGGCAAAATCCCTACCACCTGCTGCAGAGAAAAAGGATTGTGGGGAAGTAAAAAACCTGGTATCTCACTTCCAGTCTGTTAAGGTAATCTGTCTGTCTGCTGTTAAAACCTGTGGTCTGGAGATTTTGTCAGTTGCAGCTGACCTGGATTCCTACATGAGACAAACTCAAAAAAACCCCCATGCTTCTTTGTCTTCACATGATGAAAAAACCTTGTCCTAAAATACAAGTTCTTCAGATTTGTTCAGCATGTGTTCCCCTAGCAGCAGAAATGAACAGCTGGGAAGCGACATTTTTTTTACAAGGCTGGAATTTAGGAAAGTCACTTCACTTTTTCTGTAAAACTCAAGTTTACTAAGCTGTATCTAAAATAGTATTCTGATGTGAAGATGGAAAGCTTCTTTTATATCTGTTTTGTTTCTAAGCTATGAGACTTTGTGACTTAAACATGTTTCTGAAAATACAGTCTCTGAGCCTGCTGTAGACCTGTCTTGTGTACCTATCACATATTACAGCTGTGTTAAAGTAACTTACTGTAACCCCTTCTTTCCAAATGGCAAACTTCTGGCCTCCAATGCTTAGAAAGATGTCTTTAAAAAATGGAGAGTTCTGGAGAGTGTTGATAGTCTCAGTGTGGAGGGTGTATTTCTGAGAGTGCTTCTGACCTAAGGGAGGAAAAAAGCAGTTGCTTGTCACTAGTGCCTTAGTGACCAAGAAACAAGAGTGCAGGACCCAGCACAGGCCTGGAAGATACCAGCCTCTGGTTTTTTTGCTCACAAGGTACAGGAATTGGAATTGCCACAAATCTAGTTATTTCCATGATTTGTGCCAATATCTTTGTGCTATTTTGTCATGCCAGCTAAAGTGCTTGCACTTTTGAGGGTGTACTATTAAATCCAGGTGTCATCAGTGAGATAGACTATCAGAGCTATGAGCAAGAACCTTAAAAAGACAGAGTATAGACACAAACATTTTAAAGACAGTGATATATTAAGATTTAAACAGATATTGAGAAACTTGAACTTACTAACTGGTTTTTTTGAATTAGTATCAATTTTCATTTTCCAGTCAGAATAAACAACTTCTCCATCCTGTAGTGCCAAAAAAATCAAGCAAATGCTAATGTTAGAGCTTGGTGGCTTATTTCAAAGTGACTTGTTTTTAAGCTGTGACTTTTCTTAATTATAACCATCATTAAATCTGATCTGAATAAATTAAAACCTGAATTTGCAGTCAATGACTGAAAACACATTAAAGTTTTGTATCACTGTTTTTCAGTTATGTATTGCCAAAACAGCTTTACTTGCCATGATGTGTGTAGGCAGTCCTTCCTGCAGAATTAGGGACTTGGTTTTTATAACTCATGCTTTGCTCTAGTATTTAGGGAAAAGGTGACTGGAAACAAAAAGGTAGCTAGAAGCCAAATTGTCATTTCCATATGAACTCAGAACTGGGAAAGATTAATGAATTTTAGTTGCATAGGGTAGGTAGTGAGCTATGAATAGTTGGGATTTCCTAAAGTGAAATTAAGTTGGGGGGCAAACTGTAGTATAAATGTTTTCACCTGACATGTGGGAAGACACTAAAAAAGTTACTAATCTTATGTGTTCTGGAATAAGGAAATACTCTGGTTCCTAATAGGTGGAGGTGGTTAAGCTCAACATATTTTGAAAATGTCTTCTAATTCTGCTCTCGAAGTAAGGGTTCATAGTCTACCGAATATTGGAGGTTTATTAATTTTTTAAGCATGTAGCTAAAAGTATTAATATGGAAGTAAAATATGGCATGTTCAAAAAGATCTTTTTATTTACACCTGAAGAAAACATGCAAGTCCATACATTTCTGAAAACTCTGTTATTTAGCTGTTCAGTCTTTCAGATATCTTGGCTTAACATTTTAATTGGTAATGTATTATTTTCACTTACTTCATTTCCAACAAAGAAGTTGGTGGATATATTTTCTAGCACTTCCAGATTTTTGCTTGAAGAAGCACTCATCTCTGTATATGGGCTCTCTTTGATGGGTGCTCTTAGTGCACTCAGAGATTTTGCCTTCCCTGGGAAACAACAGTTACATCTTTTTATTAGACACTGGAATTTATCAGACCAAGCAAATCCTTTGTCTTGTAAAGGTAGTTTGTGGATAAGGAGAATTTCAAGAGAAGATATGAAGAAAGACTGCCAAGTAAAGCAGCAGTTCTGTAGGTTTACTGTTTCCTGGTGGCATCTCCCCCTTGCTGCAGCTCTGAAGTCAGTGCTTCCCATATCCAGACAATACTTAGGGTAGCACCATCCTGTTCTTCACCAGTTTTACACAGCACCAGTGTCTCTGTGGGAACTGCCCTTACAGACCGCTTGTAGCTGCTGCAAGCAGGAGCTAAGAGCTCTGCTCCAGGGAATGGATTATGTTTCTAAAAATAGTTTTCTGTAATAGCTGAAAAGGACATACTGTTTCAGGGATAAAGAGATTGGGTGGGGGATTTGCATGGGCTCTTAAGTGAAACCGGATAGAGTTACAGTGTATATGGAATTGCTCAGTTTGCATTCAGAACGTGTACATCTCTTCTTAGTCAATACATGTAGGTCACACACTGAATACCAGTATACTTAAGAAATATTTTCTCCACATGCCTTTAGCTATACAACATTTTGTTTCTCAGCTTTTATTATGTATATACTGAAATACAAGCTTATTAAAAACATTTTCCCCAGTAAGGTGTAATAAAAACATTACCTGAGGTTTTGTAACGATACTGCAGTCCCCTTAAGCTAATTCTGGTGGGACCATACTCTGTGTTGGTATCCCTTTCACGCAGATTTATCTGTTCAGAAAGAAGTGCATTTGCTAAACCATTTTGTCAGATCTTTGAGGTACAAGTCTAAATGGCTTTCTGCTGTAATGGAACAGATCTTTGCAGTGTGTTTGTAATACTCCACAAACAGTATTTGCTGCCTCACATACAAGCATGGAGAAAATGCTCTTTGTGTTACCTTTTTCCTGTAAGAATTTTCCTTTGTATCTAGCAAAAAAGCCCAAACAACCCAGCTCCAGTGGTCATGTATGTTCAAAAACTGCAGCTGCCAGCAGCACAGATCAGCATACCTAAAATTATAACTTCTTTTTCTTACCTAACATTGTTTTCAGCCTCACTTTTTTTTCACAAACTCCTATGACCATTTTCATGAGAATGAATGTTCATTTGCTAGTAATTATGGTTCTGCTGACTATGACCATGTTCCACCATTTGGGACCCACTGAGATAGACAGCAGAGCAAAGGTTGAAAAGGCTGACGGGAACTTACACTGTTTACGCAACTACTTTCACGCCTGCTGCAGTTTTTTAGAAGCAGTCATGCTGTTTCTCATTAATTAGCTTTTCAAAATGCATTTTATTGAAGTTTCAAAGGAATGTTGAAGTATTTAATTTAATAATCAGAAAGAAAATCTCACGGAAGTCACAATTTGCTGAAAAAAAATAGAGTTGGGAAGCAAAAGGATACGTTCCTATGGAGTTTTGGCCATATCTAGAGTTTGCCTCAATCCCTGTGTTCTGTATTTGTGTACACTACCTTTATGAGAGGTTTCCAGGAGAGATCTAAATCCTCATCAGTATCTGGAACATCAAGGGGCATATAAGATCTTCTCTCCTCCTTTATTCTCTCAGATAAAAATTTTTGACGATGTTCTATGGATGGAATATCCCAAAACAATATTGAGCTGCAAAATAATTGTATCATGTATATTGTATAGTGTTTTGGTTTGAAGTTACATGCAATTTTCCTTACTTTTTAAAGCTTGGGGTTTTTTTTAACCTTTTATCTTCAAGCCTTATATAAAAGTGGAGACTCTGAAAATCAGACAAAGGCTAGATAATTAATTGCTTCTTTTGTAAATGATGAAATATATTTCTTCATTCACCATTTCATCAGTTAATTATACCAAAGCAGCTAGATAGTGTTCATAGAGTTTGCTTATTGATAGTTATTGGGTGAACTAACTGGCACTGCCTGGGTGAAATTCCTGAAGGCTGTAGAAGGTAATTTAGTAATTCAAATTGAAGATCAGTCCCAATTTTTGTGTGTACCAATTAACTTGCTGACACTCAAGGCAAATGGTTCCACTCACTTGTATCTGTTATCTCATTGGAGTCTTCAGCTCTCTGATTGCTCCTTTTGCTCTACTCTGGACATTCACTCACAGGTTTGACACAGCCAATGAAACTTTCCTCATTGCTGATATGCCTTTCCCTTTTCTAACAGGAGGTGCTCAGGGACCTGTGCTCTTCAACTATGACATTACAGTGACTTCCCTGTTCTTAACTTCAGGCAAATACTTTCAATTTGGAACCCTGGTGGGTGAGTAGTTAAAATAATTTCTTCTATGTGAATTACTTGCATTACACTGCAAGCTTATTAAGAAGTGTATTTGCAATCTTTCTTCTCATTTAATTCTTCAAAGTCTTCTCTGTTATTTGATTAGGGAAAATAACTTTGCATCATTATAAAATTTTGCTCTCTCTGACCCTCCCTTTGATGTAACTAACAAATACATGATTGAGCCCAGCCATGCAGCCTTGAAGCCTTAAGCCTTCTGACATCATGAAAGCTAAACATTTATTTCCACTTCTTGCATTCTGCCCCCTTGCCAGTCACACAGAATAATAATATAATTATCATGACTATTCAGTCCACAAAAGAGGAGATTCATAAAGAGTAATTTTGCCAGCTAAGTCTCCAAATTTACCGATAGTTTGCAGTATTTCTGTAGAAATAGGCCTTAGCATCTTTTAAGAGCTTTTTGTGCATGTCACACAAATGTAAGTGTGGGGATGTGGCTTTCCAGGTTAATGCATGTGTGATCAACACTCTTCTGAAGGTGTTATACACAGAATATAAACATATATATGCAAGGGTTTTCAGTTAATAAACTCTTAATACCATTACTGTAAAGGGTTTAACTGGACAAGAATGCAAAGTGCTTGTCTTCTGCATACAGAATTTCAGCCACTCAGGATATGCTGATAGGAATCCAGAAATGTGCTAGTTAAATCATGGGATTATGTTTTCCATAAAGTTTTCCAAAGGAAACTGGAAGATGTCTTGCAGAGTATGTATTGTATATACCAATCAGGGGAGCAGGTTACAAGCTGCAGGTAATTTTCATCTCTGTTTTCAGAAGTACCACTCTTTTGGCCATCCTGAAAATAACAGCAATAATTATTACAGGGGAAGAAGATGATGAAAGACAAAAATCACACTCTGATACATAAGTACTTCAACACAAAACAGGCTACCAGAAATTAAGTCTCTGTTTCTGCTTGGGTAGGATTTGAAAATCAGGACATAATCATTTGCAGTTATAAAGTCAAGCTATTTTACAAATGTGCTTCAACTGAACTGATACCAGCTTTCCCTGCTACACACCTAAAATTTCAAATTAGCTTAGAAGGATAAATACTTACTGCTACCACTGCAACTCAGGCCCTCTTTAATTTGCCATGTTTGTAACTTCATTTATGCAACTTAACCAAAGAGCTGGTAATTGAGAAATTTATCTCCAACAGTTCAGTGTAGTGGGAGTGATGTGTCTTTGCCAAGTCTACACCATGGGTCATCTATCTTAAATTATATCTTGGCTAGACCTCACTGTGGGATCATAGTGGTGCCTTCAGATGTTAATTATTAATAGTTTAGTTTGTCTGTGTGGGGTTCTGCAGGTTTTGTACTACTTATCAACTACCAAGTAGTTATTGGTTTATAGCAAATTAATTTTAATTACTCAGGAGAATAAAGGAAAGGTGTCAGGGGTAACAAGTGAGTATAGGCTAATCAAATATAAATTCCAGTATATAAAAAACAAACATATTTTGGCAAAAACTGTACTTATCAAGTACGTAGCAATATTTTTTTTTTTTAGGCCAAATTAGGCCTACTCTAATTTTCATTCATGAGTTTGTCAACCTGGAATCACAATGGTAGTCTTGCAGCCAGGCCAAGCTGAATTAGGTTCTGGATATAACTTTGAATAATTTTTCATTAATATGTAATTATAAAACTGCTGATTTTAGGAACTGTGCCATAAAAACTGCTATGTTGTGCAAAGGCTGACAAATATTCCCTGTTTATATAACAAAAAGTATGTCCCAGTACATGTTGCTAAATATTGGCAAAGTGACTCCTTTGTCAGTGTTATTTATGAAGCCTGGGTGTCCTGTATCTGTTATCCCAGATGAACACAAAACCAGCTTTCTGAGCCTAAACCTTGGCTAAAAAAACCCCACCCAAACAACAAAAACCACAACAATGTTCTGCTATCCAATCCCTTTCTTCATGCTTTACATCTGGTACCAATTAGTATCCATGACTATTACTGTATAAAATAATAATGAACAGTGGTAGCAGCTGTCTTTTTATGATATATGTGTGCCCTTTTCCTCACTTTTCTGGAAATGTCACTAAGGACTGTAGTATCTCTGAAGTCTTCAATTTTTTTTCAAAAATTTATTGATAGTAAATCAGCACCCAGTATTCCTGTTGGACCCTTTAAGTACATAGATCCTAAGTACTTTGGAGCTTTAAAACCATCACAGAAAAAGTAAGTTTTGAGTACACAGGCAGCATCTAGAAAAATTAGGGTGACTATAATAACATTCTTGAGTATCCAGATATTTATGTAATTGAAGTTATTTCTTGGAATTCTTAGCGACAGGCTAGATTGCTCACAGTAGAAATTCAATACATTTTATATATGGAAGGCTTACTATAACTTTGAATTATAATTTTCTGTAAAGTTAAGGAAATTTTTCCCAGTATGAGCAGAGTCATATCAGACTGAGAGCACAGCACAGTTATAAAGCACAATGAACAGGACAAGAGGCACCAGATTATTAATAATGAGAAATAATGACTACAAATAACTCTTCAGTATTTTCTCCTGCATTTCCATTAGGATTTCTGAGATAGTAGATTAGAAAAGCAATAAAAAGAAGAAAAGTGAATTTTTAAACTCACCTGAGAGTTACCTGGTAGCCATTGTACATCTGTTGCTGGCTTTTTATTACTATATGGTATGGAAGAGGCTGCACAGTGTCTCACTAGAGCTGGCTCTGTGCTGCTCTGCTGGACTTGCACAGCTGATGGCTAAAAATGTTTTAAGAAGAGAAATCTTAGTGTGTTTCCAAAATAAAATAGTAGATCTATCAAAGAAAAAAGGTTACTTGGCATTCTGTTAATGCTTCTTCGCATATTTCTGATCAGTTTATAGAACTTTCTAGGGGTCTAATACCTTCAATTTGGGAAAAAAAAAAATAAAAAGGAAAGCATCAAAACAGGTCTTTGCATATGAAGCTCGAAGACAATTCCACCATGCCTCCACAGACACACACACATCATTACTGTCTCCTCTGCTCTTAGGTCTGTCTCCTGCTTATCCTCTTTATTGCCTTTTTCCACTGAAATCATCTTCTCATCTTCCAAGCTACCTTTTCTCTGTTCATAAACATCTAGAATACTTTCAGTATTGCATTCACTAACAAACACTATCTGTATTTGACAGGCTTTATAAGGTAAGAGTGGAGGGTATGTTGGTGTCCATTAAAGAACAGACTCACTGAAGCCAAAGTTTCACAAAATGCAGTAAACCTATTAAGCTGTACTAATCAGGTAGAAATCATATCGTGATAATTGTGATAATGGTTTTATTTCATGAACTCATCAGGTTTGTTATCCTTTCTAGTGTCTCATTGCAAAGATTATCTACTCCTCTCTTTTGAGTCAGGATACCTTCACCCATTTTTCTTCCACAGACATATAGATACACTGCAATATACTTACAACAGAAGCATTTACCATATTAACAGCTGTTATCTTGATTTCACAGAATCATAGAATGTTGAGGGGTTGGAGTGGACTTTAAAGATCAGCTAGTCCCCACCCCCCAGCCATGGACAGGGACACCTCCCACTAGACCAGGTTGCTCAAGGCCTTTTCCAACCTGGCTTTGAACGCTGTCAGGGTTGGGGCATCCACAACGTCCCTGGGCAACCTGTGCCAGTGTCTCACCACCCTCACAAAGTAAACAATTTCTTCCTAATATCTAACCTAAATTTTCCCTCTTTTAACTTTTACCCATTACTCCTTGTCCTGTCACTACAGTTCCAAACCAAGAGTCCCTCTCCACCTTCCCTCTAGATTCCCTTCAGATACTGGAAGGCTGCTATGGGGCCTTCATGCAACCTTCTCTTCTCCAGGCTGAACAGCCCCAACTTTCTCAGCTCATCTTTGTAGGGGAGGTGCTCCAGTCCTCTTATCAATTTTGTGGCCTTTCTCTGGACTTGCTCCAACAGTTCTGTGTCCTTCTTGTGTTGGGGGCACCAGAGCTGGATGCAGTGCTCCAGGTGGGATCTCACCAGAGTAGAGGGGCAGAATCCCCTCCCTTGCCCTGCGGGCAACGCTGCTTTGGATGTAGCCCAGGATTTAGTTGGTGTTCTGTGCTGCCAGTGCTCACTCCTGGGGAACCCCTGTACACCACCAACCAACCATCACCCCCCAAATTACCTCAGTCATCACTGCTGCTGCTATTGGCTCACCCTCTGAGGGGTCAGTGATTTCATCAGCCACAGGTTTTGCACTTTGCAGCTTTTCTTCATGTTTAGAAATATCCCACAGTACAACCTACAATGAGAAATTAGTATATTACAAATTATATTTGTATATGTGTATTAATACAGTGTGCATTAATATGCTTTTTTTTTCAAATCATGGAGGTTTGGGGAAAAATAAGAAATTCACTCTCTGCACTAGAATTTATGAAGTCTTTCAAGTATTTTCTCCTTAGTCTGATGCAATCAACAAAAAGGTTACACTTGTCTCTAAAAAAAGGTTTTTACAACTTGACCTATTTATCAGTACTACAAAGAAGCACCATACAGTAATGGCTCAGCTATGGAATAACCAGAAATAGCTTCAGTCAGGGGTAAGAGAACTTCAGGACTCTGTGACATCTGTCTTCTGTCTCTATGTGTTACTATGGGTGTTGAGTACATCTCTTCACCCTTATTTTTATACTGGAAGAAAATACAGAAATATGCAATTTTATTTTTAAAGAGCAAAAAACCTGTCCGTCAACACAGCCACCAGCAATGATATTGGGATCACTTGGACTGAACTGAAAGCAGTAAATGTCTTCAGGAGCCTTCAACACTAACTAGAGAGAAGAAAAACAAAATAGTTGAGAAATACAGTCACACCATTTGTTTGTTCTCATGTTAAATACTTGGCACATTTAAAAGCCTTGATGAAATACCTGGAGGCAGATAGGGTCAAAAAAGCTCAAGAGAAGTATAACTGACTGATGTACCAATGATTTATTAGGAAGGTTAACTTGCTCTTCATACAAAGGCTGCTCTCTTGCTGACAGTGCTATAATCCCTGATTGAAAGAGAAAATAGATTTTCTCAAAAGAGACAATTTAAGTTTCAACACATTGATAATTCTTCTAAATGACTTATGTTTATACCTTCTGAATACAGTGAAAAAAACCAAAGCAGGAAAGAAACCCCAAACAAACTGATCGTGTATTCCTTTTTTTCTTTTTTTTCTTTTTTTTTCAGATCAGCTTTGAGGAGACTATTTTTGTTACTTAACATTAAGTTATTTAAAAATGAGTCATAGAACTTATGCATTAGGACAAAACTCCTCTTTTTTTGCTAGTGCTCCTCAATGGTGTAATACTGCACCTGAAATGATGTGACAGGCATAGAGTCCTGGCCACCCATCAAGAAAACAAATCTTTGGTAACCCAATTAGTTTTCTTACACTGGCTGCAGTGTTGGCTAGTAGTATGCTGGGATCTGGGGCATTTATATAGAACTAAATTGTGCCTTTGGGTCTGGCTGTGCAGAGCAGTAATGCACAGCAGGGAGCAGGAGCTAACATTCAGTGTGCCTTGTGATGCACCCTGGCACGGGGCAGAGCCGTGTCCCGTTGAGGCTGCAGCATTCCTCTCCTCACGAGGATGAGGCGTGCTGTGAGAGCCAGGCATGGGGACAAGCACCATGGCATGCAGAGCCATCCCAAGTCTGGCACAGCAACTCTGCTTAAATGAGCCTCGTGGGGGGAAATTTCTCTTTCCTATGATCTGCACTTACACATTAGTGTAAAGGGCTTTTCCTGGCCTGTATGAATTCTACAAAGAATTTGCCTGTCTCATTTTTCATTTTGTCTCAAATTGGCAATTCAAACAGGGATACTAAATCAGTTTTGATTTCTTTTTAAATTTGAAAGCTGATGATTTTACGAAAGATGCATATTTTGTAGCTGTCATATAATACCCATCATTGAAGACTCAAATCAGTACTGTAGCTGCATTACCATAAATGGTTGGATGCCAGCGAACGCAGCTAATGGTTCTGTTCTTGAGGTACTGCACATCTGTAAATGATTGGTATGCTTTAAGATAAACATCTTGCTTGCCTTCTTTGTCTTCTCCTAGGGCCTTCCAGTCATCAAAAAAAACATCCATAATTTCATTTTGCTGCAAAGCAATTTCCATTCTGTTTTGTGAAAAGAACAGTTAACACTTCAATAATCCAGATGTGACTGCTCAAGTAGAATTACAAATATTTCTGTAAAGAGGTAGCTTTTGTTTTTCACAAAATTATGATCACATTAGTTAAAAAGTCAAGTATTAATTCCTCAGTGATATATCACTGCAAGGAAACCCTCTTCTGTTTAAACAGAAATAGATACTGTAGCAAGAATGTAACTCTAGTTCTTCGTGGACCAAATACAGAGCAACTGTCCAATTCTTGTGCAAAAAATGTCATTAAATAGGACTTAATGACATTTAATTAAGTAGCCATTAATGGGACACGGCTAAGGGCATAATCATGGGTAGGACAGCACCTTTGCTCCCTGCATAACCATCTGCTTGAGTGGGCAGTGTTTGAAAGATCAGCTTTGCAGTTTGTTTGAAAAGATGTATCGCTATCAACTTTAGCAGTTCTGGTATCTATTTAAACCAACATTCATATTTGTATAGCATAGACTTCATGGTTATTTTCATAGAAACAAGTATTAAGTTAACATTTGTTAATATTATTATAATAAAAAAGAAAAAAAATAGAAACAAAGAATAAAATTAGTATTTGACCAGACCAATGATCCATTCAGAGAAGATACTTGCTTGTATTCTGTATTATTTCAGGCAGTCTTTAAGTGCATCGCTGCAGTAATTTTACCTTATATGTACTGCTGTAAGAAATTCTTTCAGCGTCTCAGATGACAGGGTCTCTGCTTTCGCTTCATTTGACAACTGTCTGGTATAATACTGGGTGGATGCATTTCTTGGATAGGTCCTACCCAATTGGAATAAATTTGAATGTAAGTATAGAAAACATTTCAAAGACAGAAACTCATGTAATGTGTAAATTTTAAATAGGTATATTTTCTAGAAACTTTTTAGAAAAGAGTTAAAGAAAAAAGATGCAAACAGAGCTCCAATTTTGTTCTATTAATCAGTTTGTAACTCAGTAACTCCAGAATTTTAGTTGAGATAAGAAACAGTGCAGAGCTTAATAAATAAGCTGATAAATATTTTCTCATACTTACCATTTTGTCTGAGTACTAGTTTCTCTTACTTTTGGAACTGTTTGCACCCCCACATCCCTTTCAATCATTTTAATACTGAAAGTCTTGTCTTCGTAGGACGTGCATTCAGCATAACTGTCTTTATCATCTGATGCATTCTTATCAGTAAATGTAATCAGTGCACCAAACTTCCTGCGAACTCGAGAAATCTTGTACTTAATCTGGAAAAGATACATTTCCATGGCTAGCAGAAAAGAAAGGTTTTGGAAAGCTCGTTCTGTAAAATGGCAGCATTCATATAATTGTAGAATTAGTTCTAGTAATGATTTCTGTGTTGACCTTACTCTTATTTCTGCACTTTGAAATTCCAAAGTGCTCTTATAAATAAGCTACATATGTAATAGAAGACAGGTTTTCATTTGTAAAACAAGAAGTTGTAGCATTTTTGGATTGCTGCTAGTAGAAAAAGAGAATTACATTTTCTAATTCATGCAATATCAAAACTGCACACTTAATTTAAAGGATTGATTTGCAGGAAGCCTTATGTAATACTGAATTAGGCTTCCAAGACCTAACTTTTCAGCTCTTCCCTCTCAATGGAATTCTCAACTTTGGGTGAGATATTTCAGCTTCCCTTGAAGTGCTTAGGGAGAGAAAAGTACTCTGAAGAAGATGCAAAAATAATTTGGAGGAGTTTCCTTACACTGAGAACTGGGAAGGAAGAAGGGACGTGTCTTGATTTCTGCCCACAAAGAGAAGCAGGCACTTGATTTCAGGCAGTAGAGAGGTATTGCTTTGTCTTGGATTCATATCCAGGTACTTTTTCCCAGCACCTCCCACAGAACTGGAAAGGAAAGTAGGCTAAAAATTCTTTTGAGTGGACCTTGCCAGCAATGCGGAATACAGAATACTTGGACTGTGAATGTGTTAAATTTAATGACTGCGAATTAGCTTTGGAACAATCAGACATCTTTTTAAGTGTAAGCAAGATGTCCAGTTGCTGAGAATGATCAAAACTTAGCCAGTCTTGCCTGAATAGGGATTTAGGTATTGAGTAAAAATTACTCATGGACAGTTAGATGCTTGGAGATGCCACACACATCACAAGTTAAGTGACAGCCGTGAGTGGATCAAGTTTTTGGACATAAAATTTTCTCAATATAACCTGGAGATGTAATTAATCAAATATGTCCTTCTGTAAAGTCAGCTTGTAATGCCTGTAAATACTTAAAAGGTGTTGCATGCTACTTAAATGCCATCCATACACCAGAACAGTTCACTGAGCTTCATGGAAACAGAGCAACAACTCCCATTGTAATCTGGCCAGATTGGCAAAAAGTGGCAGAGGTGCCAATGACCAAAGATGATCAGGACTTTTGAACTTACACTTTGAAAAGTAGTTATGTCCAATGCAGCGTTACATGCCTTATTTGCAAGACTTAAAGAGAACAAAGTCAAAACCAAAAAGTTTCTGCAGCACTTGCAGCTTTTGTTAAAAGTTTAGCTATTTCTGTATTTCTCCTTGTTAGTTTTCTTGAAAGAACTCAAGAAAAACTAGGACTGCAGCTTCCAGTTTCCTGACTTTTTTTTTTAAAGGAACTTAAAATAAATGTAGGGGGTTTATATTTATTTGATTGACTAACATCTGTTGATTCTGACCTTTGTATCCCTTTCTTTAAGAGATTCTTCTTCAACTTCCTTTTCGCTGCCAAGGGAAACCCAAGCTTTGTGGCCTTCCAGAGCTTCCTCTCTATTTTCTTCTGTTTCTCCTGTTTCTTTTGCTGAAAGCTGTGATATCAAACAGTGAGAAATGGTGCTTTCTCAAAAATTTGTTATTGAAATGTAAGGATGAACTAGAAACCCAGTTTTCAGTCTTCATTCACACATTCTTTACTTTTGAACCAGTGCAGTGAGTCTGGGTATACTGTGCCTCTGGGTAGGGCTGGCTTAGGTCCCATTCATTTGTGCACTAGAATTTTCCAGTAAATGTTACATATTTAATATTTAACTACTAAAGAGCGACTGCTGTCTTGAAAGCAAATCATTTTATGTAAAAAAGAATTTATAGTGATTTTTTCCATTGGACCCTCTGGCCTGGAACTGCATTTTACTTTTCTTAATTGTTTCTTCTCCTGATTCCCTGATGCTGGATGGCAAACTTATATTGAAAAATTGTATAATCTTTCTATAAACATTATCCTACAGCAGTGCACAAGTTGTATTCATTTAGAGCTATTTAGAACTCCAGAACACTTTAATGATTTGAAGAATATATTCATAGATATTACGAAAAATAAGTATCATACTTCTTTGAAAACACTCGATGTTATTTATTGTCTGTTATTTTTATGTCTGAGAAATATGGGTATTGGCACAGAAAATTAATGCTCATGATAAAGACGCAGCAATGGGGGTTATACTGGCCCTCTGAAGTAAAATACAAAAATTTAATTTAGCCCTTCTCAGTATAAAATACATTTTTACAGTGATATACATATTTTTCCATGATCAGCTTAACCATTAGAGAAACATCAGATACTTAACAATTCCATTCCTGACATGTTTGTTTGAGACTAGATTCTGAAATAATCATAGATAGAACAATGCTGTGGTATACTTGGATTTTACCTTTAGAAGGTTTTCCTTGGCTTCTTCAGAAGCAACAATGTAAAAGCTCTGTCCATACTGGAATTTTGGATCAAAAACTACCAAAAGTTCTTCCCCTGGATATTCCTATTTTAATGAAAAAAAAATAGTGGAAAACTGAAAACAAATAATATTCAAAACAAACATGAGGTTGTGACTGGAAAAGCTACCACCAGTGTAAATTCAGTATCTTAGGTTAATTTTGTGTTCTTAACAGAGAATTTCATGTGCTAATTGAAAGGAATACATGGGATTTATTTTTTAATAAAAATAAGTCTCAGACAAAACTAATCTTTCATACAGAGAATTAGTCAGAAAAGAAACTGTTTGAATGATTCTCAGTAAATAGGCCATGAATTAGGGGAAGCCAAATATGTGAAGCTCTGTCAGTTCACAGAATCAAAACTAATAGTATTTATGTTACTTTTAGCATATTTTCAACCTGAGGTTAGTAAAAAAAAAAAAATGCATGGCAAGCCATGAGAAAGTTTGAGTCAATAATGGTCCATGACCTATAGCACTCAGAGCATCAGTGTATTTACACAGAGTCAAACAGAAAATACCTGTTCCTTTAAAGAATGGATACTGAGAGCATCAAGTCTTAAAGTGAGAATGAAATAAGCTACATACTAGGATAACTTTTTTGAGAGGGTGGAAATCAGAAGTGTTAGCTCTTGTTTTCAGGTCTTGAATTATGTCCTCTTTTTTAATACATTTGAAACAATTTTCTTCTGTGACATCTTCATCAGCCCGGCAATTAAAATTTTTTTGGGTCTTTGCAGTCAAAAGCAAAGGAAAGATTTCTGGGTGGCCTATGAAAAAAAGCAAAATTGCATGATAACTTCAGAGTGTTGTTTAAACAGGCCTGTATACTTTGATAACTCTATGTCTTTCCTGTTTCTAGCATAATGCCTTTGAATCTCTCAGCTTTTTTTTTAGTATTTTGGAAGGCATGAAATACAAATTATATTTACTTTATTAACCTTTGAAAATACCCAACATTTTGCACATAATGAATATGATTTCCTGGTATGAGGGCTTTTTTTTTTCTTCTTGAGCAACAGGTTATTAAGAACTTTAGTGAAAAATCTTTAATGGACTGGTTTTAATACATCAAGGGCAAAAATGCATGGTTCTGACTTAAGAAAACCTTTGAATAAATACACTGTGATCCTTTCCTATAGGGCACCACCATATTAAGCCAAAGTTTAATCTAGGTGAGGCTTCTCCCAAGTAAGCATGCTTTTCTGATTTTGGACTTTCATATTGCTCCCATTGAGTTCAGAGTGCAGCAGAGACTATTTCTCACTAATCAAATGGGACTAAAGCAAGGTCACTAAGATTAAAGTCAGATATTTCTTTTCAGCTTTAGTGCAGAATATATAGCTGCTGTTTTCTACACACAGGATCTCTGTCAGGTTCATTCACATTAACTCAGAACAAGATATTTCTTATCCTTGCTCTAGCACTGATGTCTTCATTGGTTTTGGGGAGGCTGGATGCAGTTGGGTGACCTGTCAGCTGTGCTCTGCAAACACTCAATCTGGGGATAATACACAGTGCTTTTTGTTGAGTGTGTGCCACCTGTGTGTAAGGCAATGTATGTAATGCTGGTCTTTCTCATGTTACATGTTCTGTCTCCAGCCTACATTACAGGCTAAGACCACTCCAGGCCCAGCCAGCTGAATCCTGCCTGAGACTCCTCCTTTGCTATCCTGCCCTGCTAGCAGATTCATGCTCTGTCTCAGCTGCCCTAGTAAGAGCATTCCTCATGAAGGCCACTATATTTTTGCCTGAGAAGGCTAGCAGATGTTCATCTTTTTGGTGAACTGTAAACTAAAATACTTAGGGACGTGTATTCTGTGTACTATTTTTCTGTACTGAAATGTGCTGGCTGTTGTGATAATAGCTGATACTTTCTATCGTCTTTGTTTCAGTCTCTTTTCTTAGTGTGAGTTACTTAGCATTTTATCTTAATTCCCAGCACCTGTGGGGTTTTTCCTCTTTGTGCACGCCTTGAAGAGACGTTGATGTACCTCAGATGACGATTGTGACCAGCTGGGTCAGCACGCTTTGAGAAGTCATCTCTAATCTAAGCCAACAAGGACTGACAAAACGATAAATCCTCCTTAATCTCTGCATAATCCTATCACATAATACATTATGTTTGACGAATCTGACATTTATCCTTTAAAATCTTTCAGCGCTGCTACTCCACTGCATCTGCTCTGCCATAGTCATCACTAAAATTAATGGCATGCCTGATGTTTCTGGTCCATGCTACACTATTCCAAGTATGGATTACTTGGTGTCCACCAGTTATTTCGTAGCACACACAATCTGTTTGTAGCATGCACAGGCCATTACTTCACTCTCATCACAAGCCATAATCAATATTGCATGACTTTCCTTTTTGATATCTTGGAGAGTTCCAGGATTTTTGTGTAGATGCTTCCAAAAAATACAAAATCATAGGGATGTTGTTTGGGAAAGAACTCAAAGTCATCTGGTCCAAACTCACTGTTGCTAACACCAGACCTCAAAAATCCCAGCCAGGAGTAATGGTTGTTTATTCAATAAGCTTTTAAGCTACTGTTTTTTAAATGCTGAATCATGTATACAGCCTTGTGCACAAAAGCTAATGCTAAAAAAATCCTTTTAAAGCAATGTAGGTTTCATTGTCAAATGAAACAATGCAAGCATGCACTGAAGTTAAGCAAAAATAAAACAGACATCACTATGAGAGGAAACAGAGTAAGACAGATAGTCTAAGTGTATTTTCTTCAATGCTCTATTGCTATAAGCCCAAGTTAAAAACAAAGTAATGGTCAGAATTAAAATCATAACTTTCAGTCTAAAGAACTAAAATTCTATATTGCAGAATATTATTTTTAACAGAATCTATAATATAAGGACCTGATACTGGAATTCTTACATTATAAACATTTTCATTGAATGCTCTTTTCCAGTAAAAAAGTGTGCAACATCTGATCATAGGCTTCACATTGCTTTTCTGTTAGTAAATTGTACCTGTATCATTTGTAAGAGTCAGGAGCTCTTAGTGCTACGAGAACTTCACAAAGGACAAGAAACTCTAAGGAAGAAGTAAAGAACACTTGCAGTCTCATGCTAAGGAGGGCATGCATGGAGTTTAACTCTTGCACAGGCAGTGTCTGCTTACACCAGTGTTATTTTCCTGCTTTCAGCAGCAGGTTTCTAGCAGCAGTTTAGCTGTTAGAGCTCTAACCTTATTTGCCAGTAGGTGGAGGTGCAATTCTCTCTTACTGACTAAGTATCTCCTGGAACACTGAAAATACATCTTTTAAAGTAACACTTTAATCATCTGAGGGATCACTTTTTGTGCATTTTCATTAACTGCAGCTTAGCCATTTTGGTGATGCTAACCAGAAAACAATTTTCACCCAGTGCTCATAGGATTATGTAGGAAAACAAGTGATCTACAGTTTCTTTTAAAATTATCTAGTTTGTGTATTCCTTGATTGTCACACTGTTTTAGCTTTTAACAACAAAAGCTGTACTGTTACAAGCCGATTAATAAGATAACCCTTTGGACTGTTCCTGTAAACCATAGATAAATTTTACATTGACATCAATTTAAGTTATATATGAGGAATAATTGCACAAATCAGGTCAGAAGAAAAATACAACTAAAAATATGGAAAATAAAAACCCATTGAAAATAATTTGGTGTCTAAGGAAAAAGAATATATTTAAATTCAGATAATTGCATACTTTTAGCCCTTAACTATGGCCATGCTTAAAACTGAACTTTTCTTGCATAGAAGCAAAATTGTGACTTTTAAATGGTTAATTTTTTCCCCTACAAAACAAAAGATGCTAACCAATGTCTATTGGTATCTATGATTAAAATGCACAAGTGATATTCTAAAATCATCTTCTCATGAAATTTCATAATGGTTTGACAAAGATCAAAGATTAGTAAATTATAAAAATATTTCATGTTTTTCTTTCAATTGCTAAACTATTTCTAAATGCAAATATTTTACACCCTATAATTCTGTTGTGATGCTTTTTATTTCCCCTTATCCCAACTCCTCTCAAACCAGGAAAAAAACCTCTTCTGCAAACCCATACCTGTTTCCTGCTGCACTGCCTGCTACTCAGTGAGCCACTGTAATCTCTGTGATCGCTGCATTTCTTCATCTTTTCTAATTTTTCTCATTCATTTAAAAAAAAAAAATCTTTCCTTTTTATTCCCTGGCATTAGTAACACTGAAGCTTCAAAATGCTTTGAGTATTTCAGAACTACTACTTTAAAGCTCAGTCATCATAACACTTACCTATACTGGCCATAGAAAGATCAGCTTCATCCTTTTTACCTGAAATGTAATGACAGGATGTTATCAGTGGTGTTGGTTACAAAATTATAATGAGTAATTTTACCTCTCAGTTACTTATATAAAATAGCATATTCTAATTTATCTCATGGTTTTTTAATCCATGGGGTCAAAATAATGAATGTAGATCTCATCTGAGACCAGATTGCTGCTTGTTTCATTGCTGCTGTACCTTACATACCAAGCTGGGTTCCTTTTCCTTTTCAGGATTCCTTAGCTTTGTTTTACCTTTTTGTTTCTTTACCGATGTTTTTGAACCTTTCAAGGTGGTCTTGCTGGATTTGGCACTTTCTGACATTTTTTCAGATTTCTCTAGAGAAAGATACATATAATCAATAATTTTAAATAGACAATGCACCATGTATGAGTGAAAATTTGGCCCATGACTTTATGTAGCTTATCACTACAGTAGTATTTTCATATGCAGCTAAAGGTATGTTTCATAATTTAAAATCATAAACTGTATTTTCATATCATATGCAATAGATGGAAAGAGTTCTTCTGTCCAGGGTGATTAAAAATGAACACTGATTGTCTGAAATAGTGGCAGGTTAAATTAGGATAGAGGTTTCCCTTACTGAGAGCTAAGGACCCGAGCTAAAGTGAGAAGAGCATGGGTAAAAAATTCACCAGTTATAAATGTTTGTCCCAATGTTCCTAAGTGTAAATCATTACTCAGCTGCACAAAGCATTTCTGTTTCCAGTTTATTTTTCAGTGTAGCTCTGTGGAGGACAAACTTGGGAAGAAGATATCTACATAATTAAATGTAGCAGCCACACAGCAGGAGACCATACTGTATAGAAGGCTACTCCTGTTTCATTTGCTCTCCTCCATCCCAATATCTGGCAAAAGGATTAGAACAGCAGTGCAGGAAAGACTCAGTTCCGTGGCAAGAAGAAAGGCAGTTCAGCCTGCCCGCTGCTCAGGCCGGAGAGCACCATCATGTGGGAGGTGCTCACATAGCAGCCGACGGAACAACTACATCAGGACAGCCCAAATTCTCTTAGAAGTATTAAAGTTGTTTGATGTTAATATCGAAGAGCCAGAGGCGTTCAGATGCTATGAGGACAATGGGGCTCTCACTTTGTTTGTATCCTCCCTCTTCCATGTTCACACTTTTTAAGACTGTAAACTGACTGGGAGAGGAACCATTTTTTAAATGTCCGCAGAGCACCCGCAGTATTTGGATGCTATCACAATTTTAACACAGACAGGAGGAAAGTGGATGCAGACAGGACAGAAAGAACCCTGGCATGACATAACTATTTCTGATGATCTCTTACAGGAGCTACAGCCCGTCTGCCTGTGCACGTGAACAGCACGTTTACTGTCAAGATGCTTCAGGTGAAAAGGTGAGTTTATAAAATAAATGTTCTGTATTGAGAATTTCCTTATGAACAGCCTAAAATAGTGAGTGCTAAAACATGCTGTGGCCCATGCATTTGCAATTTCAGTGGCATACACAGACTGAGAAACAGTGTTTTACTGTTTGTAACACAGTTCTCAAATACTCCAGAAGCAAGCAATATAACCTTAGCTTCTGATCTGAATTTTAGTTTGGAATGGCCACTGATGGCAAGATACAGGACACGGATTATAGCCTGATGGAATATCCTAGGTTTGGGATACATGTTGACCTCCCATGAATTCAAGGTAAATTTCAGTGTTGACTTTAATGTGAGCAGAGTCTCACACTCTTACTACAATTATGCATTTTTCTTTTTCACTCCAATCAAAATAGAAAAATATACTCTATAAATCCTCAGACTCTTCTCTGTACCATACTGGATCTTGCAGGCCACAGGTGGCAGGCTGCATCCATGGCATATTAGTGTATTTCTGTTGTTTAATCTCTCTTGGTTATAGCAAATGCACTCCCCTTCATTCATCTGTCTGAAGAATGGCAGCAATTTAATCTTCTGCTTCTTCCAAAAAGCAATGATGATACCAATGCAAAGAAAATTAATGTTTCAGAATTCTGAAACTCTTGCTATGGGATGATGTTTTTAAAAACCCCACAAATCATGTATAATGAATCTAAGGATAAAGTTGGGTGGTTTTTCTGCCCTCCTTCTCACAGTCTTTTTGTCAAATACAGGAGTAGAAACGCTGTTAACATAGTTTTGTGTAACAGTCAATATATTTTCATATATATATAATATATATTTTTATATATTTTCATACGTATGTATGTATAATCTATAGGAGCCTATACAATATGCTTAACTTACAGTTCTGAAACCCTTAGGCCTACCTCCAGAGAGTGCATATCAATTCACATGGTTGAAAGAGACTAATTTTTCCTTATTTATAAAGGAAAAAAGTGCAAAGCTGTTTCTTATCTATCTTCTTGTATATTTTACATACAAAAATTGTGACCCATTTTGTAAATGGGTTCTGTGACTATTCTAATTTGAAACTAACCTTTATGCCTCTGTATAAGAGAGACAGCCCTCCAGGATAGGAGATGAGGCCAGCTGTTGTAGAAATTAGTTGAAGGACAGTATGAACCCTCTCATTTATATTCCAGTCACAATGTCTTACTTCACCATTTCATAATTATGCACTGCAACAAAGCTAGTTTGGAAATTTTGAGTGAGTTCCTCTGAGTATCCTAAACTCTAAGTCACATGAATGGCTGAAACGCTGAGATAAGTCACATGCCTATGTTTCGTAAAATAACTCACAAATAAAAACATCCCTTTCCTTTCAACTGATTTCAAGTATATTTTACCTATAAAAACAGTTAAAACTCTTGAAAATGGTGTCTCAGTAATCAGTTCCTCCTCCTTCACTGCAAGGATGAGGTATAGAGGTAGATGCAGCACTGTAGAGAGAAGGGCAGTGGTGGTGAAGCTGGTGTCAGTGCCTGGTGCATGTATTTGCATTTGTTAATACAAAAAGTGCCCCTGTTTAAGGGTTGCAGATGAATAGAGCAGTCAGTGGGACTGTTCGTGCTTCCCTCTGGGACACACAGGACCTCCCAATTGGAATGCAGATAGAAAAGTACGAACTACTTATCTTCTTTTACACCACCCCCAATACCGTATCACCCCTGCCCGTTTGTCATCCTGTGGGCATATGATTGTCAGTGGTCAGGAAACGTGGAAGGCCTGCACAGAAAGCCAAGGCAGAGCTTCCAGAAACTTCTTTGGAAGCATAACCAGGCCCACAGCCATTTACAAAGCCTATATGCAAAGTTGTTTTTTACACAGGAACATGGTAACCTCCAGGTGCTCCCTTCAGGACACAAACACACACTGAGAACTTTAAAACAGGTACTGAAGAGTGGCCTTTTGCACCTCTCCTCTTCCAAAAAAGTATAAAATAACAAAAGTCCCAATAAGTAAGCTAAAAGCTACTATTTTCAGAGTTACCTCTTAGTTCAGGGGTTTGCATTTTTCACTAAGTTTTTAAACAAAATACCAAATCCTATCAAGAAAGCCATGAAAAAATCAGTCTATAAGAGTGGACTGTCTGAAAATATGACCAAAATGGTTAATTTTTTTAATCTATGGTTAGTTCCTATTTTCTTAGGGATATTTCCAGACTGCTTATTTAAAAAGGACTTGTCAAGACACACAGAAATGTATTATGCCTTTCCATTATGTTTATGGAATTCATGATTCTATGATTGAGAGGAGGTTGGAAACTACATTTAAATTAACATAATTTGAAAATTTTAAGAGTGCAAAACCTATATAAAATTATAGCTCTTGAAAATCAATTGCCATAAACATTGCCATGTATTTTTTTTAAAAAAAAGTAAGGAATATTTAGATTTCATTAATTATGTTCAGTCTAATTTTTCAGCAGTTTTTCAGTGGAACACAGCGTTACATTATGTAATTGCTAAAACCTGGGTAAATATTTGACAACTTTGTTTGACATTTTATAGCCTAGTTTGTTTACAGATGGCTCTAATATTTTGAACATTAGGCTTAAGAGAAAAAATAAAATCAGAGTGTTCTCCTAATTATTTAACGCACTGAAACATTCACAGCTATAAACAAATCCGTGAAGTTGCTAGGTACTGCAAAAGGCAAAAGTTAATTAGCTATCAGTTCTACAAAAGATGCTGTCTGTTTTGAGGACACGGAATGATTCATTGGTTGCCTAATTGAATGATTTAAGGTCCAGTTTGTGTGCATTACTATTTTAGGACTGTAATTTACTATAATTTGGAATGACAGAAGAATTGGATGCATGTCCATTTTACAAAAGCACTACAAGGAAAGGATCAAAACCATGTGCTACTTGCTTTTTTTGTTGTTGTATCACCACCAAGCTAAAAAATACATTTATGTTGGTAAATATTTCGGAACTTGTTAAAAATACCATCTTGAGAATTACTTTGTCTCTCCAGAAATTCACATACAATGTTCCCTTTAATTAAATTTATTCTATTTTGCTCTACACAAAGAGCAAATAACACAAAATTATTAAAAATTATTAATAATGCTTCTGCATATTTGGCTGCAACTACATTGTAAAAGTTGAAGGGAGTAAAGCTGAAGTTTTGGCAACTGCCAAATCATTTTAGGATATAAGTAGTTCTGTTTGAATGTACCTGGTTTCACACTTACAACTTTTCATTAAATCAGGCTTACTTGAACCTGGTGTTGATTTTGTTACTTGATAGAAATCAGTAGGTATAGTTACAGTATCTGGGATGCTAAGTACAGTATGTGTGAAATTAGGTTAAGAATTAATAAGAAAGCCATAAGAGAACAAAATGGAAAACTTCATTAGAATGTTGGCTAATACAGTGTTCTATTTTTTTTCCTTTCTTTCAGTCAAAGAGAAATAGATTAAAATTGGAAAAGGTCTAACAAGGATGACTGAAGACATAGAACATGTTTTGTACTGGGAATAAACTAGGATTCTTTTTAGCCTAAAAAGGATACGATAGAAGTCAGTGAAACCACAAGAGACATAGAGAAAGTGACCAGGAGATGCTGATTCACGGTCCTAACACAAGATCGAGCTGGCATCACATGAGCTTATGGACGTGGAACAAACAACTAGAAACAAACAACAGGACTGCAGAAGTGTTTCATTGCACAATAAGTGCTTGAATTATGGAATATACTGCCTGTGGACAGGACAGCTGTCAGAAGCACACAATTTCAAAAAGTAACAGGGCAAAGTGACAGATGAAAAATTGAGGGCTACTAAAAATAATGATAATACATCTGGCTATAGAAATGAAACCACAAATCCAAGAAAAAAAGGGTGCAAAGAGTGGAAGTATGGCTTTAGTATAATCTTGCCCGGACAGAACTTCTGGTATGAGCCAGTACAACTGGTCTAGGTTATTAATATATTGTAACAATTTGGGTGGTACTTTAAAAGTTAAGTATGATATAGAAGTTGTCATAACCTGGTCCTGCCAGGAACCAAATAGTAACATGCGTTGCCTTGCCATGACTTTTGAAGCAGAAATGGCATATTGTAAAAATCTACATTAGATAAGACTTCTTTAAGGAGAGGTAAGAAAAATAATCATCTTGTCTTCGAAATGTGAGAGCTGGGTCGCTGGAAAAAGGTAATGAATGGAGACCAGGGAGGGGGGGTGTGGATTTGCGGGGGGTTTGCAGCAGCANAAGAGGCGGCGGAGCCAGCCGCTGTGCCCCGCCGGCTGCTGCCCGTGTGCTCCCGAGTCGGGCATCCTTCACCCGCTGTCACAGCGCTGCCGGGTCCCCTTCGTGCCCTTCGTCCCCTACCTGCGCGGCCCCGGCCCGGCGCGTCCCCGGCGCCGCGCGGTTGTCAGGGCGACGGGGCCAGCCGTGATTGACGGCTCGGACAGGCAATCAGCGCCCTGCTCCTCAATCCCGCCCCCGCGGCGGCAGAGGCAGGGGGGCGCCAGACAAGAACTACCCGTCCCAGCATGCTGCGCGCGCGAGACGAGCCGCCGGCAGTACTCTGCGGCGCGGGGCATGATGGGGTCTGTAGGCGACAGGTGGCGGCAGTCCCCTCTGCAGCCAGGCCACCCGGGCACCCCAGCCCAGGCATCGGTGTTGTCTGCCGGGCAGTGCTGGGGCCGTCTCCAGCTGGGATTTAGGCGATTCGATGCGGTTTGTTAATATGAAGATTTGTATTCTGTATCTTTTGTATTTAAGATGCATACAAATAATTTAGTTTGCCTTGCTGCAATGTAAAACACAGGAGCCCCGGAGGATCTTTCTCTCTGTGCAGAGCACCCAGTGCTGGTCCTTGGTGCCACTCCGAGGTCCATCCACCCCTTCTTATGGTAAGCAGGAGGGTTTCTCCTGTCTTCCGTTTCAATCTATACAGCCAGGAAGTTCCCTTTCTTAAAATGCCTGCTATTCTCCTTGTTTTGGTCTTGGCCTTATTGTACCTTCTCCTTTTATACCAGTGTTCAGAGTGGTACTTGCAGCACGAATTAGGCAGCTGAAGACTGTACACAGTTATAACCCGAGGTTTATCCTCTTGTCAGGTAGCAATGCCAAAGGGATAATTTACGCAGTGCAGTGGGACTGGCACAGACCCAAGGCAGGAATCCGTTTTCTTTGAAGTTCAGTTAATAACTTTAATAGCTTAATTGTGTATAAGTGGAATGACTTAAGCATATCCACTGTACTACTAGCTGCCCTTCATAGCTATAGTTCTGTGACCTGAAAGGGATTTCGGGGCCTTTTTTTGTTAGTTTGGGTCTTTTTTTTATGACGGGTGCGACACAGCTATTTATAACATAAACATTATTTCCCCTGGTGGAGAAGCTTAGGTCAATAAATCTGGAGCCGGCATTACCATCCTATAGGAAGTGTCTTACAGTGTGGAGAGCCGCCCGTCACGTGCGGCAGGAGGGAGATGTGCAGCACAAGGTGTCAGAGGCCGCGTGTGCCGGTGTGCACAGCACAGCACAGCACAGCCCCGCATANGAGCGGCAGGACCGGTGGCGGGCGGCAGGTACGCGGGAGCCTTTAACAGCGGGGGAGAGGGGGCGGGGGCTGCGCCCTCGGCCCCCAGCCTTGGCCTTTGGGGTGCCACGGCAAAGGGGCGCCGAGCCCGGGAGGGGCAGCGGCTGCCGCGCTCCCGCCCGGGCGGGGGGGGNACTGTACTACTAGCTGCCCTTCATAGCTATAGTTCTGTGACCTGAAAGGGATTTCGGGGCCTTTTTTTGTTAGTTTGGGTCTTTTTTTTATGACGGGTGCGACACAGCTATTTATAACATAAACATTATTTCCCCTGGTGGAGAAGCTTAGGTCAATAAATCTGGAGCCGGCATTACCATCCTATAGGAAGTGTCTTACAGTGTGGAGAGCCGCCCGTCACGTGCGGCAGGAGGGAGATGTGCAGCACAAGGTGTCAGAGGCCGCGTGTGCCGGTGTGAACAGCACAGCACAGCACAGCTCAGCACAGCCCCGCATAGCCAAGCCTAGCCCGGCACGGCACAGCCCAGCCCCGGGGCCGGGGCGGGCTGGCGGAGGTCGCGGCTCCCCCACCCAGCCAAGCGGCGCCGGGAGGGCGCGGGAGCGAGGGCGGCTGCGGGCACCGGGCGGCNGGGCAGCGGCTGCCGCGCTCCGGCCTGGCCGGGGGGGGGGATGCGGATGCGGATGGAGCGGGCGGCTCCTGCACCGGCCCCTGTGCCACCCGCAGGGCTGCGGCAGCCCGCGGGTGTTGAGAGCCGCCCGCAGCGGCCGGGAAGGGGAGGGCGGCCGAGCGAAGGGCCCGGCCCGGCTGTGACCGCCCGGCTGCCGAGACCCCGGCCCGGGTTGTGGGGGAGCACGAGGCCGCGCCTGTTGGAACGGTGCCTGGTGCCCACAGTGAGGGCCAGAAGTGGGGTTGGGGGTTTTGGTTATTTATTGGTTTTGTTGTGGGGTTTTTTTGTTTGTTTGTTTTTTTTTTTAATCTAGCATATATATTGACAGGACTAATGCGGTGTCACAGTAGGGCTTAATTTTAGAAATGCTGGATCAGCTGTGAGAAAGATGAATGGAAACCACAGCATACTGTACTGTCCTGCAGGACAATGGAAGTCTGATAAAACAGGAGCTGAACTTTTTTAAGCCTCTGTATGGGCCTGTTCTTAGTGTTCAACTGCTGACTCAAAACTTTTCTTGCCTTCCCTGACAATTGGGGAAATTGAAGGTTTCAGATCATATCTGAAACAGACTTGTTCTGCTGTGTGCAGAGGCTGCTGGAGGAGACTGGATGTGACTGGACATTTGTAAAAATCAATCTTGATGATGATTTTTTGTTTGTGTTATATAAAAACTATTATGGAAATCAAAAATAAACTGTGTAATAAGGCACAACTTTATTGACAGCCTAGATTGTCTTCTCTGTTCTTAATGTCATCAATCTTTGATCTGAAATAAGTGTTCCTGGCTACCTCTTGAATATTTTATAAAGCCTTCATAAAATGTTTGGGAGTCAGTGAATTTCGTAACAGATCAAAATCTAAACATGCTGAATACTATGCAGAGTAATGTCTCAAAACGTGTTTGTAAGGTTCTTATCTAATCTTTCCCCCTCATACTCAACTCCAATGTGAGCCTCTTTGGCTAATCATGATTCAATTACCTCTTGGTCTTTTCGTTTGGTTCATCATCACTGTTGGTTTGCATTGGGTCTTTTATGGCAAAAGAAAAAGACATAATCCTGCCAAATGACAAGTTAATGCTCTCAAGTAATTTATCTGAATTGCAATTTGTCATGCTTCATCTCCATTTCCGAGAGTGAACAACGCTAATGGTAACGTATAGGAAAACCGCTGCCTCTCTTGAAAATTCCATTTCTTTCAGGGACTGGACATAGGCTGGTAGGTCTGGGGGAAAATACTAGCTACAGCAGTAGAAAATTTTTCCAAAAGAGTGAGTGTTCATGAGAGGCTTTTGGTGCTCTTCTTGAGTCAGGATGTCTTGCGCTTAATGGTGTTGTTGTTAAGTGAGAGAGGAAGATGTTTTCAGGAAGTGACCCTGTAATTCCAAATGGACAGAAATTCCACTATTAAATAAGCACCCTGGCAGTCTAGCTGCAAATTTAAGAACTTGCCCAAATTTTTCTTGGAGTTCTGCAGAACGTGTACAATAATATGAGAAAGGTCTGAAATTCAGTGTAATGTGCAAGTGCCTTTCACAGAAGATAAATGTCTTTGGAGTCCAGGTTGTCAGTGCAGACTGATCTGGTGCTACTGTATTGATGCTTGCATGTTTTTCAACTGACAAGGACTGCTTTTCTTTTCAGAAATGGAAAATCCTGAAGTGGCTGTGAGCAGCTGCACTGCTCATGATGATGAAAATCTTTGCAGCTACAAACGACACTCATCAGTATCACAGGAGGGGCTTTTGGAAGACCAGCTGAGAAGGAAGTTAAAATTTTTCTTCATGAACCCATGTGAGAAATTTTGGGCCCGGGGCAGAAAGCCTTGGAAACTTGGGATTCAGTTACTCAAAATAGTAATGGTTACAGTTCAGGTGAGTACCTATGGAAGCAGGGACTCAGCCTATGGGAAGTCACATGAATGCAGGTGACATGCTATTCATGGTGTGGTGCAGAGGAAGGGAAAGGATAGATTGCAAAATTATCTTATTTGCATATATGTAGCTTAGATCTCAGGTGGCATGATTTTCTCCTGAAACTATGGACTGAAAAAAGTAGCTTTCCAGGAGTACAGATGGAAGAAACCATGTTTAAGGGCTCAACTTTTTACTTCACTTTTTTTTTTCTTTCCCAGTTTTCCTCCCATAGGATGGCATCCCTACACATCTGTTAGTCCAATACTTGCTTCACTGTTGTGTTTGAGGGAAGGAAAAGTCACTTCTGTTTCAATATCACAGTGATAAGAACTGAAACTGGTGACTTTTTCATGATGTTTGCTTATATCTTGCATATGGCATGCAAACTCTTGCACTGAGAAAAGCCTCAGAAATTCTTCCTCACTCTTCCTCTCACCCAGCCTTGCACCACAGATTTCATATAACACATTTATCTGCTGCACAAAACACAGCTGTTTGTCTCCAAGTTCTGTGGTTAAGGCAGAAGAAGGTTTTTCATAAAACCTTTCTAATGCCTCAGATGATGATCCTTCAGAGTTGCCCACGTGTGATTTCCCTTTATGGTCGTGCCAGTGCTATGACAATACATGTATAGAAAAGAATGTTTTCCATGGTTACGTGAATGATGGCAGAAACTGCAGAAATAAATGTTCTCCTGCTGTGCATCTGGCAGCATGTTTGTGTCCCTTACTGCTCTGTGTTTAAATGTGCCTTCGTTCTCTGATTGCCATCTCTCCCATTTTGCAACTAAAAGTAAAATTTGATGATGGAAGAATCCAAATATGAAAGAAACTAATGCTGATTTAGTATTTTCAGAGAAAATCTGCCTGTAAGTAATTCAGTCTTAGCACTGTTGGTTTGCTGGCGTGTTCCTGTGTGCTGAGCATGCTGGGCTTGCCTACAGAGCATGTCAGTACCTGTAACTGAGTTACCCTTATCAAAATCTTCATATCCAGTTTGCACCCTGGCCATAAAACTAATCTATAGACTAGTGATTCAGACTTATCTCTGATGAGTTTCTTCACAATACACCTGACACCAGATTTGAAACAATGGTCAAGAGAATTGTGAGCTCCCAGAAACAATACATCATGTACTTCTAGAAACCTTTTCCAGTCTGGATAGTAGCTAACAGAGTTTTGTGCTCACTTTTCACAAATGGTTGCAATATAATTTTTTTTAAAGCTTCACGTATTATCCTGTTACAAGCACAGCTTTGGTCAGTTATTCTCAAAGCACTTTTCACTGAAACTTGATTGAGAGATGTTTGTTTTCCTGAGTTGTCCTCAATTTGCCTTTTGTTCACTGGAGTAAGGACTTCAAAGTGGGGTCTCGTTAAGTCTAGTCCTGCCTTTTTGGCTGAGGAACAATGATATTCCCCGAGGGCAAGTCAATTGACGCCAGGCTGAACTAACAAAGCGTGTGTAACAGTATATAGGGAGCTCGAACTTGAGATGGTGTCATTTTCTTTGTAAAAATTCAAGTCCTTGGCCAAGATGCTGTAAACACGTTAAAGGCACGTACTCGAAACCCACTGTTTCCTTAGTTTCAAACTTTCATTTGACTAGCAGTGAAATGGAGCAGCCTGCTTGTAATTGCCATGTCTACCGGTGAGACAAAAGACTGGCTGTTCATAAAACAGGGTTCGTATGTTAATCCAGAAGCCAACTTTGTCTTTGAACAGGAAATATAAATGTCTTTTTCAGCTGGTGGTTTTTGGGTTGAGCAATCAAATGGTGGTTGCCTTCAAAGAAGAGAACACTGCTGCATTCAAACATCTCTTCTTGAAAGGATATATGGACAGAATGGATGATACCTATGCTGTATACACACAAACAGATGTCTATGACCAGATATTCTTTGCAATAAACCAGGTAGGGATCGTCACAGCAATATGCACAATATATATGATCTTTGCCTGGGTACCTTTTCTTGAATTGAACTTCTGTGTCAATTGCTTCAGATTAAAGCATCAACTCATTTAGATGTTCTGTCATTGCTGGAGCATTGTACTGTGGTGACATTGTTAAAGCTATCAGTGTACTAGTTCTACACTAAAAGCACTCCTTGGATCTGAGCCAGAATTCTTTGCAAGTAACAAATTAGGCTTTCTAGTAAGGACTGTAAAGAGAAAAACATAATAAGCAAAAAGATATTTAGATCCAAATCCTGTACTTAGTGTTTTTGTCAAATATCTTAAAATAGGTGAGGACTCAGCTGTTATGAGGTTTAGGTTTCACAGTTCTTTGGGTGACCTTTGAAATAAAAGAGATGGGTTATAACAGATCCAAACCCTTCTGGGTTTGCTTTATTTTGTTTTGTTTTGTTTTTTTCTCAGAGACAAACAATTTTATTGCCATTTAGGTTGGTTTGTTTGTTCTGAACTTTAGTACCTCCAGCTGCCCAACATCTCTGTTGGAAATCACGCATATGAGAAGAGGGGAGAAGAAGAGACACCTCTGGCTGTTTGTCAGCAGTTCTACAAGCGAGGAATCATCTGTCCTGGAAACGACACCTTTGATATAGACCCAGAGATTGTGACTGGTGATGAACCTAATCGATTTTATCAGTTCTTTGGGTGGAGGGACCCTACATTTTTGATAAATTCTTTAAAAAACTTTACAGTACTGTATAGTCTTATAACATAATTTGTGTTGAACTTACTACTGGCCAAAACTGGTAAGAAAAGTACTGTGTAACTAACCTCTAGCTGTCACCTCCAATGTCTAGTGCCACAAAGAAGTGATGAGCCTTTAGCACTGATTACCATCTAATACAAGTATTTGGGGCTAACTTTCAGGAGCGTTCCCTGTGAATTAATGATGAATAACTTGGCTGGTGTTCAAGGAAGCCAGTGTATTTGTCAGTTGGCTTCTCAGATGACTCGTCACTCAAGCGTATTATCTTGTCTGGTGTAGCCAACAGCTCGTAACAGCCTCGGGAGTGGGACAGGCAGATTACGGTTAAAGAACCTGATAATCCATGAGATATTGTTGTGAGTCCTTATCCATTCCAGACTGCTTGTACATTGAGCCAACGACTTCATTAGACAACACAACAATGGGAAAGCACAATTTGAATTTCACTCTGGATTTCCCCAGGTGAGGAGGAATGAACACCTCCTGTGTTGGGGTACTGGTGCATTTTCCCTGTGAAAGGCTAATCTGGAGCTCTGTTGCAGACTGGTGGCGGTGCAGCTCAGGTTCAATCTGAAGGCAATCAACCTCCAGACCGTTCGTCACCACGAGCTCCCCGACTGTTACGATTTCACTCTCAGGGTATGTGGAAGCTTGCCATGTGTCTTTCTGTTCAAAACCAGAAACTGACTTGCTGGTTTACTGCACACAGTCAGCACAGACATTTTCTGACGAGTGTTGAGTACCGCTGGGTCAGCGGTGCCAGATTACTCTGTTAGGGCTTAGCGTACCCTGTAAATAACCAGAGTTGTCACTGTGGGAGGTCAAGCTTTGAGTGCTCCTGATGTGGTCCTGAAGTACTTGCTTGTCTTACAGCCACTTGTGCTCTAATCCATCTGAAGTATAATGAAAGCGTAAATCTCCTCTCTTTAGAGAGATGCTTTTGGGAAAGGCTGTTTTCTTATCATAGAGGAATGAGAATGTAGTTTAAAATAATTTCACCTAGTAACTAGTTGATCAAGCAATTTGTGGCAAATATGTGGTTCACCAGATTTGTCTTTCATTTTGACAACATTTATTTGAAAATACTGGAATTACTTTATGCTTAAAAAAGTTTTGTAACTTTTCCCCTAGGAGAACTATTCTGCATCATTATGCAGGGTTAGCAATACAGTGGGCTACACATGTTTAACTTTATAAAGACATGCATGTTTTTTCATTTGTTTTTGTTTTTAACACAGATTGTGTTTGATAATAAAGCACACAGTGGAAGAATTAAAATAAGTCTAGACAACGACATAGCGATCAGGGAATGTAGGGACTGGCATGTTTCTGGATCAAGTAAGTGACATAAATGTGTTCAAATTTTCATTCTGAAATTTTGTCCAGTAGCACAATGTTTGTTAACCTTTTTCTTTATTAAAAGGTGAGGCACCATTGACATACAATCACTAGTACATGCACTCTAAATCTGATTTTCTAAGAAATTGTTGTTCTTCAACTTCTGATCTGAAATCCTGGGAATCCAGCCACACCATTACTTTCTGTAGCAGTTCTCAAGGCTTGCACCCTTGATAATCTTAAACCAAAATTTTTCCGTGCCTCACTGTACATCCTTCTATCTTTCGCTACTGAACTTAAGCTGCTCATTTCTTAACACAGGATTGAAACTGTTCTAGCACCAGGCAATAGGACACATGATAGTGGTGGAAAGTTGAAACTGATTTACTCTTATTTCAGGACTTAGCACCAGGAAAGATAAGGAAGCACTGTTGCTAAGGCTTGCTGGAATGGAATGGCTAGAAGCATTTCTTATTGTTGCTTAAATGCTGTTTGCCCTGTATTTGGCTATAACTGAGGTGCACAGTATGATAAATTTCTTATATAGAGACTCACAAGAGTGAGCCACCTTTGTTGGCAGCTATTTGACCTGGTCAAAACATCATCTTTTTTCATTAGCAAAAATAATCTCTTTGATAGTCAGGAACTTTCCAGCACCTTAGATTCCACCGTGCAATAGGATGAACCAGGTCCTCTTTTCTACGTTGCCACTTTCCCCGTTGCTATGCCTGTGTTAGGGAGTGAAGAGCTGATAGCGAAAAAGGAGAATTGGTGCTTTGTAAAGATGCAGACTGAAATTATTTAGGGGGGATCGAAGGAAGTGCGTCGCCGAGCTCGGCGCACGGCGCTCCGGGCCCGCCGGCTGCCGTGCCAGCAGTGCCCAGCAGACGGCGCTGCCGGGGCCGCCGCCGGTCCCCGCTGCCCGAGGTCCGCCCTGGGTGACCCGGTGTGCCTCGAACGCTGTTCAGAACCCCCTCCCGGGTACCCTCCGCTGGGGTCTGAAATCCGGGGGAGGGGAGGAAGGTACCGACTGCAGTTGCACAATAACAACTTGTTGCTGCTCTGCACTTCAACCAACTTAAACGGCAGCAGTGTAACAAGGAAGCACTGGGTGGGCTTTTTCTGAGTAGTGCAGTTCGTGAAGTCAGCTTGAACTTCAGCAGCCCATTTTGTAGAATTGGTGCATGCTCCTGCAAATTTAGCACTTACTTATTTGCTTTTTTTTTTCTCAAACCACCATTCTTTTAGCATTAAAAATCTAATCCACATATACTGTCTCACCGAGTTTCAGCTGTATGCTAGGTATAAAAACAAACAAAAATATTTGGTGCAATATTTAAGATTAGATGATCAAGAATGTGACTTTTAGTAACATAAGAGATAGAGTTCTCATGTCTTAACTCAATGTTGATCTTGGCTAGCTGAGCAGTAATACAAGTTATCTGCACTGCCCTAGGATGGAAAAACTGATTGTCAAATACTGGTCTGAGAGAGAAGATACATATTATAAAGTTCCTAGGATTTTTTAAATTTTTTTTGAGAAGTTCTATCACTCCAAAGGCCATTCCAGTCCCTGTAAAATTATTAACTCTCACCTCTGATTCTGCAGGGCTGCAAGAAGCACCCACACTCTGGTATATGTTTGATGTGGTATCAACCCTCCTGAATTTACAGAAGTGGTATCTGTAGTGCAGATGCACTTGTGTCTCTCATGAAAATATGTCAAATAAACTCTTGTGGGAAAAAATGCTAAGATTTTTCTTAGTTCAGTTGTATAAATATAGTTAAGATCTTGATTTTTACTTCAGTACTCAAGATGGTCAACAAGATTAAATGCACTATAAACATGTACATTTTTGTTCTTGCAGTACAGAAGAACACTCATTACATGATGATCTTTGATGCTTTTGTCATATTGACTTGTCTGGCTTCATTGATCCTTTGCACTCGATCAGTGATTAAAGGAATTTGGCTCCAAAGGGTGGGTATAACTCCTTCTTTGGAAAGCCTTGTCTTGTGTAAGCCTGATTAACTGTTTTCTTTCCTCCTTTCCCCTAGGAATTTGTAAGCTTTTTCTTATATTATTATAAGAAAGAGGTATCTTTCAGTGATCAAATGGAATTTGTCAATGGATGGTACATCCTGATTATGGTTAGCGATGTCCTCACTATTGTTGGATCGACTCTAAAGATGGAGATACAGGCTAAGGTAAGCCTTCCACACTGTCAGATGGAAGCAAAACTGTTCCTGTCTCTCCTAGGTTTAAATCTCTCAGAGGACTTTAGGCTGGCTGCACTTGCTTCTGAGTGGCATGAAATTTTAAAACTCTGTCTTCTCCTCCAGAACTGCAACTCATGCATGTTGTTTCTAGTAGCAAGATTTAAAACCTCCAAATATCACCCTATATTATAGTTCTAAATTATCTTTGCTCCCTCTGACTCTGAGGAATAAAATGAACTTAATCTCTGGAATTTTGACTGTTGACTTCTCTTCCTCATTTATATTTGCTCATTTGATGGATTTTTTCAAATTTAGCATCAAACTTTCAGAACTCTGTTTACAAGTGTGTAACTAGCACAGAGTCTCTCTCCTTAAGCATCACTTTGCTGCCTTCCCAGCTTCTGTTTTCCAGCATGTATGTAAGAGTCAGCCACAGCAGGTTCTGGGCTTTCACTTTCTAAGATAAACTTGATATGGACAAAACTCAAAACTTGTAAAACGTTATGTTTTACTGAACTAGGGAAGAAAAATTACTATACTATGCTATCCTGAAGCACTCTGATATTCAGATAATATTGTTCTTCACAAAATCTGTAGCAGACTTAGAAGTGTGGCATTGCAACACAGGGGACTTTGGACAGTAGTGGTGAAAGGATGGGTCTGAAATCCATCTGCTGACAGCTTGACTATCACAAACACCCTGTACAAATTGCCCTGTCTCACTGTAGGACCTATAAACTCACTGAGAGTAGAAAGAAGCTGTGAGGAAGTTGGCTAAGATAAAAGATAGTTCCATCCTGCTTTGGGAGAATCAAAGAAGAGAACAAGATTGGAATAAGATCTTGCATTTGAGGTTCCTGTATATTATATTATAAATACATCTATTTGTATATGTTTCTTTTCTAAAAGAGTATTTTACTAAAGCTCCTCTCTACAAGTACATTCACTTCATTTTGCAAGCCTTGTGGACCATAATAACAAGATCTTGTTCCATGTTATTGTATGAAAGTTGTTGAATAAGAAGTTCACATTACAGTAGCCTAAATTTGTTTCTTGTCAAGCTCTAAATGAATTATACTGATAGAAAAGATTAGCCAATATCCATTGCCAATACCTATTATTTATATTTTATTCTTAGGAGAATAAAAACAGAAAATAATGAAAACTTCTTATTCAAGTAAGCTGCCACGATCCATTTCAGAGTAGAGCTGCAGGCCAGGAACAGAATACATGCTAACTTGGATGAAAACAGGCCAGTATGTATAGGTGGAAAAAACAGCAAAGTGCTAATAAATATAAGTTCTGGTTAGAATTAATTAGAAGCTAATTAGTCTTCTCCTTGATAGCTTTCTATACCTTATAGTTCCCAAGCCCCTAACAAGATCCTCCTGACTATTTATCTGAGCAATGCTGACAGGTCATGCTAATTTTTACAAACAGCTTTTCCTACCTACTGGAAGAACCTTCTTTGCTCTGTGTCATGTCTACACTGTCCGTTGGGATGCAGTGCAGACATTCCTAAGATGCTCTGAGGAATCTGTCAATGCAGATTCTAGAAGCAGTTGATGCAGGTCTGGAAGCAGCATAAAAATGTTTGCAGTGCCACTGCAGATCTTGGTGAGCTGGGTACAGAGGGGGTGTCTCTGCTTCTGCAGTGCACCTGCCCTTTTGGCCTTGCAAATAAAGCTCATCTTGTTAGAATCTGTTTTACAAACAGCCATGTGTTAAGGCCTGTGAAATGAGTTGCACTTGAAAGTGCCTCTGCTCTTTGGTGGGACCTCTTGCTAATGTGTATTGCCTCAAACTAATTTCTAATTGGGAGAGTTTGTCAAAGGAAAAATATTTCTTAACACATCTTTGTAGTAATGGGAATCACAATTTAGAACGTGGTTCTTACAATAATTAATTTTTTTCCTTTCTTATTTTTTCATTTCTTCTCTTGCTTTTTTTCAGAGTCTGACAAGTTATGATGTCTGCAGCATACTCTTAGGAATATCCACTATGCTTGTTTGGCTTGGAGTCATTCGCTACCTAGGTTTCTTTCAGAAGTATAATGTAAGGATTTCCTGGGATCTTCATATTGTTGGTATTTATTATGTTTATTGCTACAAGAGGACTGGAAGAAGTATCTGGTTGAATTCTAACTGTTTGCATTGCTTTGTGCAGCTTCTCATCCTAACACTGCGAGCAGCATTACCCAACGTAATGAGGTTCTGCTGTTGTGCTGCTATGATCTACCTGGGCTATTGTTTCTGTGGATGGATTGTACTGGGACCATACCATGTGAAGGTGATGTACTGACCATGAAAAAAGACAACTTGAATAACAGAATGAGAGATTACTACTGTTGTTTTCTAGTTCTCCATGTCAAGGCTTCCCTTAATGTAAAAATAGTGCATCTTCAACACGATGCTGCTCTGTTTGAGGAGTCTGACTTCCATGACTCAACCAGACTTTCCTCAAGTTATGAAAGCTCCAAGTCAGAAGTGGAAGCTGCTGTGACTCTCAATCACATGCTGATATTTTAAGAAATAATTTCCATTTTGCAGAATGCTGGTATCAGACTAAAACTTTGGAGACATTATGCTTATCCCTCTTAAAAGAGAAATTTGCTTATCTGAATTGAATGTGCATGTGTATAGGAGGTGACAAACTTTGCTTGTTCCTCAGATATTTTACTGTTTGCACCTTGTCATCTCCTAGGTGGAGGAAGAGATCTGAGGCAGCCAGTCATCAGCTGTGTATGTTCTCCATGTTATGCACAGTCTTTGTGTCCAAATAAAGCAGTGACACATCCTTGTCTTCTTCCCTCCTCTCTAGTTTCGCACTCTGAACATGGTTTCTGAATGCCTTTTTTCCTTGATCAATGGAGACGACATGTTTGCCACCTTTGCAAAAATGCAGCAGAAAAGTTACTTGGTTTGGTTGTTCAGTAGGATCTACCTCTACTCCTTCATCAGCCTGTTCATCTACATGGTTCTGAGTCTCTTCATTGCACTCATTACAGACACGTATGAAACAGTCAAGGTGAGCACAGGCTGTTCATTTGGAAAAACAGTGCAAGACTGGTGCTATCAAAACTCTCATCTCCCTCAATATTTTACTTGCAGTTCATGCCAATCTAAAGAATAAACATAATGACTACTTTTGAGAGTGCAAAGTGTTGACAGGAGGGTTTATAATCCCTCTCTACTTTGTTTTTCTTAAAAAGTCTGTCTGTTTTTCTGCTCCAATGGGAGCTAAGTATTTACTGAAAAGCAGTATTTTCACATTAGGTTCTGTGAATCTTCTAATTTCAGACTTGAGCAGTGTCTGAAAAGTGGTCTGGGGAGAATTTGGATTATTGTATGTTTTAGCCTTGTTGAAGGTTTAACTAAGTATCAATTTTTAGCACTACCAGCGAGATGGCTTCCCAGAGACAGACCTTCAGAGATTTATATCTCAGTGCAAAGACTCGCCAAACTCTGGGAGGTACAGGTTAGAGGAGGAAAGTTCTGCATCTCTCTTCTGTTGTTGTAACGGTATGTATGTATTTTAAAATTATCTATTAAGGTATATGCAAAAGCAACACACTACAAAATGTCCCTGGTACAATGTTTATGGAAAGTACTTAAATTTTGGGGAAAGTTGTGTGGGGGGAAAACCCACACCAAAATCCCAAACTATTTCTAATGAATAGAGCACTTCAGCAAAATGTCTGCAGCCAACAAATTTCTTAGAAGATGTGAGGGAATTTCCAAATTAAGAATCACTTAACACATGAAGAATCATACAGAAAGTTAGATAATATATACAGTAACTTGGGAACCCCATATGTGTAATGTATAAGCATTAACATTTCCTGTACCCACTGAAACGGGTAGGACTTAGGAAACTCAGTGTTCTCTTATCCACTTTTTAATGACACCTTAACAGGCCTGAAACTTGGGGGGAAAAATCAGCTTGTCAAGGTTTTAAGACAGCATGCAGTTTAAGATACTATCACAGCACTTGGAAAACATTGCCTAACTTCCATTATGGAGAGAAAATGCTTCAGTTATTTGAAGCTGTGTTTCTTCAGAAATACTGATTGCAGGACACGTGGTTTATATTTAACCTGGCTGGCAGCAATTCTGAGTCTTCCTTGCTGAACAGCCTTTTGGTGGGGGAGCTGTAAAATATTTGCTGATTGATTAAAAAGATCAAAGGTGTTTCCAGCTCCTTGGTATTGGGCTTTTCTGGTGGGCTGTATTGTTATATGCCTGACAGAATATATTTATGAGAGGGAGGAGATGGGGACATCTTTCAGAGCAGGGAGATGACAGAGCCTGCTGTGAGCCAGCCCCTGTTCTGAACAAGTGTCTTCCTGGAGATAAAAGTGTGGGATGGAGCAGAGCAGGGCATCTTGCTCCTGGGTAAAGGGCATGGACGTGTTAATATTTCATTTTTTGCACACACCCCTCAGTTTAACCAGACAAGAAAACCAGCATAAGGCGGGGCAGGGTGGGGATGTAATAATTTTGCTACTGACAGTGCAGTGGAGATCAGGCATCCAGGAGAGCAGTCTCATGTTCATAATATTTTCTGGTGGTTCACAGCAGTTTCTTATCAATGAATGTCAAATTAGTAATAGTTCAGTTGCATTTTTAAGGCTCCTTGTAGAGTGAAACTGTTATTTTGATGCATGTACCTGACGACTTCCCCCTCCTCTCTTGTACAGGTTGTAGTGAACATATTTAATGGATTGTGGGAGCGTATCCTGGAGGTTTTAAAGCAGCACACACTGCAAGAACTGGACAATGGAGCTGGTGGAAAACCTTATCTCTGGAGACTTAATTTGCTTTTCTCAAAAAACAGTGTAAGCCTGTGGAAGAAGTTTATGCTAAATTCACAGACTCTTTCATTAGACACTCACTGCTAGTTCAGGGGGCTTGGGGATGGTTTTTATTAGTTTTATTCTATTTGTTTCCTCAGTTAAATTGTGTTAGAATGTCAAGGGCATAAAAACCTGTCTGTGTTCAGAGACTTGGCTACATTATAAGAGTAGAATATAAATGTAATAACTTTCAACTATAAGTAGAACTAGTGCTGGACAACTTCAGCTTTGAACACCAACCTAGCCCTCAGTACTGCAGGCATTACCTGTCTTTGGCTGACATTTTACTGAATGAATGAAAGCTCACTAGAGCCCTCAGCATTTTTGTTTATTTGCACTCACAGTAAAAATAAATACTATGAAATTTGGTGTAATTTGTTTCTGGAGTCATTACAGTGAGTTGATACACAAGCCATTCAAATACAGGTGAAAGCATAAAATAAGTATTTCTTTAAACAAGTACCACTGGATGTAAGTGGCAGTCTGCTCTCAGAGAGGCTAGGATAGGCCAGGCTGAAGTTTGAGGGATGAGTTGAGTGGAGAAATGTTCTCATGCATCGAGCACTGGGCAGGATCAGTTACAGTCTTTAGCTTAACAGTGTTTGGATATTATATTTTTAAAGGAAAAATCAGACAAAAGTACGTTCAAAATACCTATTTTTTAAAAATTTGAAATCTTCCTCTGGCGTACAAGTCTATAAACCTGAAGTCTAAACTAAGTTAAATACACAGGAGATACGTCTCTGAGAGTCATATCTCTCCACACTTTAGAAACTGCATGCTTCCTACCATCCTAATAACCTGCTACTGTCAGTAGCTCTCTGAAACATTAGCTCTTATAAAAGTTCAGTTTTGACAACTTAGCTTATATTCTTTGTTGATTGTGATGCCATTGAATGGATGCCTTATTTTCTACAGTCTATTCACTCTGGGAGCAGAATAGAAAACCAAAGGGAAGCATATTTTGGGGAACTTGCATTTGTGAGCAACATTGCTGTAGCTGTGTGTATAATGACAATGTATAATGCTGCAGAGGACACTAAACATGTTCTGTCTGAATGCTTACACATTGTAAATGTGCTACAATAAACACTTCCAGCTGCAGTAAATATTGGGTGCATCAGTATTCATCTTTGGAGTAAATCTGTTGCCAGCTTAATATAGGAGCTTTGTTTTTTAATAGCACTATGCAGTTTCTGGCATGAAACAGAGTGTGGAGTGTGTGAACTTGGATTTCCTATAGTCATGATAGTTCCTGTGGACCCTGGTGAGGACCTGTTTCCAGCTGATGTTTAACAGCATTTCAGAATTTGCCATAGAAACAAATATTCAAGTATTTAACCTTAGACTAAAAACACTCCTCAAATTCAGCAAAGGCAAACCAAATGCAAGGTGTAGGCAGAATAGATTATTCACAGTATCTGAAAGTTTTGTGTACTGAGGTCCTTGTCTTTCAACACTCTACCAAAGACTGAAGACTTTTAAAGCTTTTCAAGAAGATGCAAGGCAGTCTTGCCTCAAAAAGCAAATATTAAGTGACTATGTTTTCTCTTGACACAATTAGCTCCTTATGGATCTTTGACAACACACAAAATATAATGTGCACATCACTATTGTATAAAGTAAGTTATGCAAGGAATTCTGACAAGGGTGGCAAGCACTTTCAGATCAATGAAATGCAGAAGGCTGATTTACATGGCTTTTTCATACAGAGTTAAGAGAAAGCTAAGATTAATAATTCACTTTAAAAACAGGTACATTTTGTAAACAGCTATGGAATACTTTGTTTGCCAATACAGTTATAAGGCAAGAAGTGGTCTGATTTCATTTAGAAAGAGAGCAGAACATATGCTTCACCACTGTTATTAAATTGGCAGCAAGTTTCAACAATATTTGATAGAGCTCTAAAGTATCAAATTCTTGCAGTTTTACAATAGCAGAGAGAAAGCATGTTAATAGAAGCCTGCAGTATGAGCATAAGGCATGGAAAGCCACGAGTGCCACAAAGCAGGGAAAGATAGTGTATATAGATTCTTTCTATTCCTAATACCACTGGAGAAGTTCACCACTGAAGACTGGTTTCTATTGCCTGGAGTGAAGCATGTTTTGCAGTGAAATCCCTGGTAGAGTCTTTAAGTGATGACCTGTGCTTGTGCTACAGCTAAAAAGTCAATCAACTGAGATGCACAAATTAATTGGAAAACCATGTTCTGTTACTTCTGCTGGACTCCACAACATTTAATTTAGCACTGGTGGCAGTTGTGTGGGTCTGGGGAGGAAAGAGTTGATGAATTACAAGTTGCCTTCAGCCAGTAAAGGGCAGGGGCAGACTGTGAAGCCAGAGGGAAGGGCTATCTAAAAGAAGGAGAAGGATGTGTAAAGCAAAGGATAGGATGAGATGAGGGGAAAAGAAGGGACAACTGCTTATACATTTAGCAGGGCAGCAATTGTGTATTTCTGGCTATGGGTGCAGGCTGCTACACTGGGAAAGAAGAACAGTACCCTGAAAGGTTACTGGCTTACAACTGCTCAAAATGTCCAGTTCTGACTGGGAAAATAAATGCTGTTTGTATTATATATCTGACACTTACTTACATTCTGGTTTTTTGGACACTCAAACAGGCATTGTTCACCTTGGTGCTACTGCTGGCAATCTAAGTGCTTGCTTGTCCAGGTTTCTGACCTGCTTGATCCTTGGTGTTTAAGGTCTTCATCTGCCTGAGTATTGTGCTCACCTGAGAAGAAGCAAGTCAATGCTGTGTTTTCTAGCCTGCTGGCTGCACTTGAGATGAAGTACAGCTCTGCCAGATCTGTGGCTGCTTCTGTTGTGTGTGTGGTGAGGTTTTGTTATCAACAAATGATGTGCTGGTTATGGCCTTGCAAAGCCAAGATGTGTGACACAATGATCTTATTCTAAAAACCCCCTTGTGACTTCAGAGTATCAGCGATCTCAACATGAGCAATGCTGGTAGCATATGTGAAGCTGCATCCTGGAGACATTGGTATCTTTATGCTGATACAATCAACCAGGCACAGATAGAACTGTAAAATGCAGGTGGGGAGAGCAAGGAAGCAGATAAAGCATCTGATAAACTCCTGCTTAAATATAGCATCCTAAGGAAAACAGGGTTTTTAGCCCTGACCAAGAAGCTGTGGAGGGGTAAGAGATTTTCTTTGTTCCGATTCTCACTGGGCTCTGGAAAGAGTCACCTGAAAATACCAATAGTCAGTATTTCCTCATGAAAATGTTGCAGGGTGCTAAACTGGGTAACAGCTGTTTTCATACCAAGGCTTATTTCAATGCCAATGTTTTGCATATACAGTTAGGGACTGTATGAAAACATAGACTGTTTTCAGCAGTCCGGATCTCTAAATGTAATGAAGTTACACTGAGAGGAAGAGAGGTGGGAGTCTTATTGTTTCTAGGTTTCCATGTAGGATTGAAGCACATTCTCAAGGGAAGGTAAAGAGTGTGCATGCAAAAGAGTAAGAAATCAAATTCAGTTATGCTCATACCTATCCAGTATTAAAATGTGTAAAGGCATATTTTATCTGGCAGATAGGGAGGGACAGGAATGGAAACAAGAAGTAGGGTGACACACAGACCCTGCTGTAAAAAAACAAACCTGTGGCTGCATCTGTCGGGAGCATCTTCCTGCCTGAGGCAGTAGCTAATAGCAGAGGAAGCCTTAAGAAAACTATTCATGCATGAGCTGACACACTGCTCTTGCAGCTAATGTTGAGAAACTGCATATGGATGTTTGTCTGGGCTTCTGTTCCTTCTTCTCCCATACACAGCGTGACCATAACCAAATACAGCATCATCTGAGAGCATTATGTAAGAACCCTATGCTGCCCATGCCCACTGTGTGGGCAGGAAGAGAGCTCAGTTGCTGCAGTGGTGCCTCTTACGAGTCTACATTGTGTTTTGAGCACCCTAGTTTGGAGCAACCGCATTAAACCACATCCTCTGAGGAACTAAGTTCCTCTTGACCTGCAAGACAACCAACTCTGTAGTAACTAATCTCACCTGCAGTCTTCCCTGCACGTTATCTCCGTGTCTACAACTACTTACTTGGTAGTAAGGCAACTACTGTTATCACAGAATCAGAGATTATGCTGAGTTGCAGGGGACCCACAAGGATCATCCAGTCCAACTCTCAGCTCCGCACGGGACATCCCCAAGTGTCACACCAGCCCCGCACGGGACATCCCCAAGAGTCACACCATGAG
>VWZW01004607.1:206114-277707 GCA_013397115.1 Edolisoma coerulescens
GGCGGCGCGGCCGGCGGGGCAGGGTGCGGGGTCCGGGCTGCTCTGCCGGAGTCCTGCCCTGTGCGGGCAGCGGCCGAGCCCCGCGGCCTATGGAGATCCCCCTCAAGTCCCTGCCCGGCGGGCGGGCCGGCAGCGNGCTGCGGGCGGGCCGGGCCCATCCCGCCGGCCGGAGCCGGGACAGCACCGGGGGCGCGGGGAGGGCGGGGGAGCCGCTCCGGAGGGCGCTCCCGCCGCCGCGGGGAGCGGGCACAGGTGGGCAGCGGGCGCGGGTGTCGCGGCCACTCGTGTCTCGGGCTGCTGCGCAAGGTAGGTCCTGCCCTCGGCCGGGGAGGCAGGCGGGCAGCGGGGCGCTCCGTGTGTGCCCCGGCTGCGGCCGCTCCTCCCGCGGCAGCCGAGCGGGTGCGGGCGGGGTGAGCTCTGCACGGGAGAGTTTTCCCTCCGTTTCTGAGAAGCGCGAGGCTATGCCGTCCTCTGGCATAGTGCTGAGCTTAGTAGAGATCGGGAAGGGGCAGCTGGGGTTGCCCAGGCTGGTATCTGGAACTCAACTCGATTTTTTTTTTTTTCCCCCCGTTTTTATTCTCTTTCTTCCCCCCTTAGCACCCCATCAATCTCGTTAATACCTCTTCAGGATACAGAGCTCAAGTAGATAAATGTTGCTGATAACGGAGCTCTGACGGACGCTGTTAGTGTCGCTACAGTAGTGAGTTACTCATTAAAGAAAAAGTAAGTGACTGTGCTCACTTACTAAGAGCTTTATAGCAGCTTGATTCAATGGTGCCTTTTCTGCTGGGTGAAGAGCTAAGTATTACAAGTGTATTTCATAAGTAGGTAGCTGTAAATTGTAGTCCTTCCTGTTGAAACCTCTTTCTTGAGCGCGATGTTGAGCCCTAAAATGCCTCGCTGCAAAACTGCAGAACGACAGAGTGTCCTACCAGCTACAGCACTGAGGTGTTGGTTACAGTAATGCAGCTGTTAGAATTGAGTTAGTAACAGTTGTTATATATGAGACACATGACACCAGGTGTGCACCTAAGCATGCATAGTACAGTTAGTCTTCATTCACAAAAACTTGGTTGTGTCAGTGCTTCACAAAACATACTGTGGAAACCTATTGAGGGGTGTTAATTACACTTGTGTGTCAGAATTTAATTGTTTCATTGCTCCGTCTTGAGCTGGGTACTTTGTTTCAATTAGTTTGAGATTATTAGGCTAATAACCATGTGGTAGAACTAGATGGTTTATTTTAAATATGGTAAGTCACTGTTAATCTCTTGGAGCTTTTAAACTTCTTTAATGCTTTGTTTGAAGGTTCTAGTTCTGCAGATTTAATGAGGTCTATTTGGATGTAATTTTTAATCTATCCTAGAAATGAAGGAATTGAAAAACAGTTGATGTATTTCACCTGTTGCTCTGTTACCTGTTTCACCTGCTTAAGAAGTGAATTATTTCTTAAATACTACACCAGAGAATGCCTGGTTTTTATTAGAAGACAAAGTCCAGCAGTGATACAGGCTTGAATCTTGGATCTTCCTCTTAAGCTAAAAAAATATGTTACTTTGGTGGAATTTCCTGCTCATAATTTCCACAGTTAATTAATAAAGGGAGCTAAAGACATTAATGAAAATTATCCCTAGCCACAAGTGAGAGTTGTGTAAACATGGAAGTGCTGTTATTAGTCAACATAAAGTTTCTGGAATAGTTGTAAGGTCTTGACACACAACTTTAGAATAAACTACTATGTCTGTCATGGTATGTATTTGGATATCAAAAAAAATAGTGTTTGTTATAAAGTTTCTTGTTTGATTTTGTTTGGTTTGGGGTTGTTTCTGGGGCTTTTTGCCTTTTTGTTTGTTTGGTTTTTTGTTTTTAAAGATTTGTCACTCCTGATATGCTTTTACAGGAAGCCTAGGGGAGGATTTTGCTGAAGTCTTGGCGTGGTTCTTGTGTCACACCTTCACTCTTTAAGATTTGACCAGATTTAGCTTAACCCTGTTCTGTTTCATCTTTCTTTCCCACCTCCTCCTGTCACTTTCACTCTGGGTTAGCTCTTGTTCACCGTGTACCCACACAAATGCTGCTGCCTCTTGAAGAGAAGCTGGTACAGGAGCAGTGATGTTTTTGGGTGTCAGTGCAGGAATGAAGTATGTATGTACCTGTTGCCTTAATCAGTGCTCACAGCTGTAATTATCACATGCTCTTCTGTTAGGTGTGTTTGCATTTTTCAAAGTTTTTGTATCCTAGACATTACTAAAGCTAGTCCAGTATGTTTTTATTATAAATCTAAATAGGGCTGCTGTCCACAGTTTCTTTTCCTTGGAAACTTCCAATGTTTTTTATGCTTCAAAAACCAAAATCATCCTGCCTCTCATCATCTTCATGAAAGATTGATTTAAGGCTGTGTAGGAAAGATAACTTCTGAGCTTTTAACATGAAAATAGATTTTTTTGGTTTTTTCACTTCCTCTTCTGAGGAAACACCACAGTGTCAGCTTTACTGTGCTTTTTAAACTGAAATTTCTCTTCTTGTGGGACAGCTGGTTCTAGCAAATCAAATGTGCTTTGTGATGTACAGTTTGAGCTTAAATACCTGGGTGCTTCCAACAGCGAAGGACACAAAAAGTAAAAATGAAAAAGTATTCCAAGTGTCTGAAAACTTGGATTCAATGCTTTTGGTTTTGAGCCTTGGGCAAAATGTTATCCTTCATGAAATTCAGAACATCGGGAATAATATTCTGAATGGTAAATGGGACTGATAATCAGCCAGTGTCAGATATGATCCTTTTAACATGTAAAGAGAGAAGAAAAAATACAAGTTTGATTCTCATCTGTGTGTGAAGTAGGAAAGTTCTGAAAATTTGTGGCACTGGAAAACAGGGTCAAAATGATTAGGAGATGGGGAAAGTTTTTTCAATGTCCCATTCATTTGAGAAGGAGAAACTTAAGGTGATTTAGGACACCTGCAACAATAGTCCTCTGTGCTTGGTCCTCTGATTTTTACATGCCCAGGTATTTAAATAAATAAATGCCTATGAATTTAGCCCTTAAATCTGCATGTCATAACAGAATTGTGTGTAAAGCCTGCTCTGGTTTAATCTTTAAGACACCTTTTTCTTCTGCTAGAATGTGGGTTATTCAGACAAGTGTGTTAACAGTGGTCTCCCTTTGTTTCAAATGGATTTTTAAGACAGTAATAGCAAGTCTACATTTCTTTCTATTACAGACCCTCTTATTTAATGCCTGTTAGTTATTTGTCTAAATGGTGTGTTTTAAAGATCAGATGTGTTTGAATGATTTTTAATGATGTGATCACAGGGAAATATTTTTGCATTTTGGTAAAATAACCCCAAACCTATTTTGGACCTTTTATGTCATGTGGTGATCTGAGGTGAAACTGCAATGAGGAAATTGTCTGCCAAAGCATTCTGTTGGTTTCTAATTAATATGTTATTTATGGCAGAAATATGATGACTCAGTCAGATTTAGATCTAAAAGAGACGGCTTTGAAAGAGGATTTGAAGTTTTACTTCATGAACCCATGTGAAAAATACAGGGCAAGACGTCAGATACCATGGAAACTGGCTTTGCAGATTTTGAAGATACTTATGGTTACTACACAGGTAATCCTTTGTTTTTACTCTTAGAGTAGCAATGATGTGCAAGAGAAGCAGGTCTGTGCTTCTGGGCCTTTGCTTCAGTCCATAAAGAAGAAATACTATGAAAGGTGTTTCAAGGGGGAAGAATAACATAAATTACAAAAGCCTCCTGGAGATTTTGGGGCAGTGTTTGACCAGGTATTTTGCCATTTTTGACATAATACTTTAAAGCAGATTATTCTTCCTACTAAATTCAGCACTGTCTTCAGGCTTGTTGTCACAGTACTGCTTCATGTTACATTCTCAGACTACAGTTTCACTGGACTGTTTCAAAAGTGGTATTTCCTGATATCTAATCAGAAAATTGAAATGTGCATGTTCAATGTGAAGATGCTATGGGTTCTGATGATGATGGGATGAGTAGGCTACAGGAATTGGATGTGCCCCTTGCTTCCATCAAATAATGCATTTGGAAAGTCGGGTACTGTTTGAGATACTACGTGGAGGCAAAGAAGAGGGTGTTTTTAAACTGCACTGGCATCACAGTGCAGTTGTTATTTTACAGTCCACTAATAGTGACTGCACATGGAGGGAAGCAAAATGGGACACACATATAAGTAGAAGTTACTTTTTCTGAACTTCTGAAATGCAGGACTCTGACATCTGATAGTTTGCAAGAACAGCTAGGTATACGTGCTGAGTTGTGGGATCCCTGGTTTGTGTTTGACTTGCCTGCTATGAATGAAATGAAGCTCAACCCCAGCTTTCGTGTGCCTGTGTTTTATTGACTATGGCAGGCTTTGTGGCCCCACTTGGCTGGGATCTGGATACTGCTGTGCTGTGCCCAAATCCTGACAGGCCTCTCTCTGCAGGCGGGAGTGGGGTGCAGTGGTTGGTCTGTCTAGGCAAAGCTACTGACATACGTGATTTACACAAGTGGTGGCACAATTGTGACCTGTAGAGATAGAGCTGATGGGAGCAGGGATTGTGTTAAAGTGTGTGGGGGAAGGAGGTGGTGGGCAGTGTGAGCACAGTGTGAGCTGAAAGGAAGGGTTTCCTGGCTTTCTTTACTGGCAGCTGCACCTCACGTGGGTTGTTCCTCTTCCTTCAAAGACAGGACAGTAAACTTTGCATGTGAATGATGATACAAAACACAGCTTCACATGTCTCTGAAAAGGTTCAGTACTGCCATCTGTCCTAACCTACTGAGTTCTTGGGGGTATCACTGAACATGTAATTTTTCTGTCTGGTGTCCCAGTCTCCCACTATTCTTTGTGAGCAGAAGGGGTGCTCTGCTGCTTGCTTTTCAAAGGCCACAAGATTTTCTGGACTGCTGCTTGAGACTTTTCTTGTCAGCCCTTGGTTTTGCTCAGATGTCAGGCCTATAGCTGGGGCTTGGGGATATCCTCCTGCTACTGTGCCTGTGAAGAAGCTCTTGCTGAAAAACCAAGCAGTGTCTAGGCTCTGTTTATGTTTTCCATGGTGGTGGGAATGGGAACACAAGTCTTCAGTAGTAACTCTGCTGTTGCTGTTCCTTCCTGTTACAGCCTCCTTAAGCAGCACCTGGCTCAGGCAGGTGATGCTTTTTATTGCTATTTGGGACATATTGCTTATGTCCCACATAGGTTTGCTCTAATCCTGTGCCATGCTGGAGGTAGGAAAGGTGCAGGAATTTGTCCACAGCAAAGCAGAGCATTTCAGGGGTGGCAGGTTGTGCTGTTAAGTTAGCTTGTCTGCCATTTACATCCTCCACAAAGGTTTTTGCAAGTTCCAGTTAGAGTTGTAGGTCTGTGATATGTAAAAGGTGCACGTGATGTAGCTGTCGGTTCAGTTGCTGCACTTTGATTTCTGTTTCTCTTACCCTGCATGTGATAACCTTGGCTTTGGTAGTCTTATGGCATTAGTTAACAGGTTCTCTGCTCCTGTCATGGCAGAGTTACAGCACCTGTCTGTTTTGTATTTACTGTGTTTGAAAGCTGTTTCCAAAATGCTGCTGCTTGACCACTGTTCAAAATTCAAATGTGTTTCTTTTTTTTCTCTTGTCAGCTTGTTTTTTTTGGTTTGAGTAACCAGCTGGTGGTCTCATTCAAAGAGGAAAACACTGTTGCTTTTAAACACCTATTCCTGAAAGGCTATTCTGGAAGTGATGAAGATGACTACAGCTGCAGTATATATACACAACAGGATGCTTATGATAGCATTTTTTATGTTATTAATCAGGTTAGTGTGAGTGTGTGTTTATAACTGTGTTAAAGCTGAAGCTACAGATATAAACTTCTGCTAAGTTTCTGGTTTTCTGTTTCCATTCTTGGATTTCAGTTTGGTATTTCACTAAATCAGTATAGGTGGGGTGTCCTGAAGTTTGTGTTGTAGCTGAGTTTTTGTCTCTTGGAGGTGAATCCAAACCAGAATTTCACTCAGGTAGTTCTTAATACCAAAATCCAGAAAATTTGAAAATTGGTCATCTTGCATGAACTGGAACCTTGGTTTAGGTCTTACTTTGAAGACCTATGGGCCTGAATATACCTTTGCATGGTATTAAAAATAATTGTCCTTACAGCTCTCCTGAATTCCAGCATTGTATTGAGTGCTGGAGGCCTCAAAATGGGGAATATGGTACCTGAGGAATGTAGGGGTATTCACCCTGGTTAGGGATGGTATTTTAAAGAACAGTCCCTTTACAATTTTCAGAGAAAAGTGAATAAATCTAGGATGAAAATTCAGTAAATGTTTTTATATTTAACATTAATACATTTGGAAGTAACGAGATGAAAGACTCTGGAATATGAAATGTCTCTTGTGCTGGGAATGATGATAAGCCCAGAAATTATTAACACTGGATGAATAAAAAGTGGCTTTAAACCAGCTTTCATTTTCTCTGGCCTTGGCACATGAGCTCTGGTGCTTGGGTTAAAGCAGTGTTGCCCCTGCAGCACCCGGGAGTTGCAGGGCTGCCAAGCCAAACCTCCTTCTCAAACACCCACTCGTGGGGGCTTGCTGCTCGCCTGTCCTCTCCTGTAAGCTACAGCAGAGCCACCAGCAGATCAAATGTGCTGGGCAACACCCAAGACTCTCATTCCTGGCATTTTAAATGAATGGTGCAGTAGTTTTCTCAATCTTTCTTTGAATTCTCAATATTGCCACTGTTTCTGCAATAAACTGTGCTTTCTTTTTTTTTCTTCCTTCCTTGCTTTGTTTCACTTTCCTTCTTTTGTAGGCACTAAGGCTGAAGTGAATTCCAGATACAAGACAGTAGAGAAATAATAGCTTTATATCCTCAAGAATGAGGCATCAGAAAAAGGTCTCTTCATAAAATATCTGTGTGATATAAATCATGTCCTTTAAGGAGATTTAAATTGTGAAATATGGGTCCTCTGGAGTTTGAGACTTTTATATCACATGTGAGAATTCAAAAAGCATGCCTTCAGGTGAATGTTATGACTCCTGTTGCCTTTTTTTGTCTGTCCTTAGAGGGTGCCTTGTGGGAAGAGCCAATCTAGATGACTCCTAAGCTAAAAGCAAAGCTTTTTTTTTTTTTTTTAATTTTGAGACAGGCAGCTAGAAGATGTGGGGTTTGGTGTTCTGTTTTGTGTTTTTGAAATGCATGATTGTGTGGGTGAAGTGGAAGGATGTGACATTACAGAAAAGAGTAATTGGGCACAGCAAAGCTGGAGTTGTAAAAACTGAATTTTAGCCTTTGTGTAATGCATTACTGGGTATATTTTAACACTGTGGAAAAAAACCCCAATCGGACCAGCAACATAAAAACCATACTTCTACACTTGGAAGAGTACACAGATTTCCCTTGCTTCACTACTGGGTTCAAGGTGAAGTTTCTATTATGAAGCAGCTGTGTGAAGTTGTTACTCTTCTGCTCTGCCCTGTGGCAGAGGGTGTAGGACCAGGATATTCTGCTGCCTGCTCTGTCTGAGGCTGTCAGGAAATTTATAAACAGGAATTTTGCTTTTACTGTTTCATAGTGTGGTTTGAAAGTGGCACGTGGGTGGCCCAGCCCCTCGTGCTGTGCTGTCAGGAGGGCAGAGCCTGAGAGCACACGTGGATGGGGCACCAGCTGCTGCATGCAGTGATCTGGAGGTGTCCTGGGTGGGATGAGCAGCTGTGACTAAGTGGTGTTTCCACTCACTTGACCTGCCTTAGTCAGATGTGGCTTCCTGAGCTTGCTCTGAATTCAGATATTGTTTTGACAGGGTGCAGAGGCCATGCTTTACTCCTGGGCTGTCTAAACTTGTTGCAAGCTTAGCTGTGTACTCAAAGTGGCACTGCAAGGCAGAGCTTTGGATAGAAGTGTGGTAGTTTCTGTTGCAGTGCCAGCTCTGGACATGGAGTGTGTGGTTGTTGATGACTGGTGGGGTGTTGTACCTCATAAGATGGGCTAGTGGCCATAATGCCCATAGGAAGGGGGAAATAGGATGACAACGGATGATGCTTAATAAAGAAATCTATGTCGAAGGGGAAAAGGGACTAATCTTTATCAAGGCCAGCTGAACAAATTTGTAAGGAGTAGGAAACCTTGCCTGACTCCCCATGTTTATGTACTTCAGGCCTCCAAGAAAGCGAAATGCTTTCTTGAGAACAGACCACTGCTGTACACTGCCCTGAGCTCCCTTGCTAGGTGAGGTAATGAGAAAAACTAATGAATTACTGTGTTTATGCCTTCTTCCCCAAAAGGCCATGGGTCTGTCTAGCTTCTCTTGGGCAGTGTTAGCTCTTGGGAAACTGAGCTGGCAGGCAGCTGCCTTCATGGTTAGTCATTGATGTCAGCTGTGGAGGAGCCAAGGGCCACCAGAAGAGCTGTGCCCTGGGGGCTGGCCTCACTTGTGCAGGACTGGAAGGTGAGTCCAGGGACCAGAGGGTCTATCTTGCTTCCAGTAGACACCAAGGCTGTGTGGAAAGCAAGTCAGGAGAGGACTGGCCTGGAATGTAGTTCTTGGTGTTGCTCAGGGCTGCTGATCCATGCTTGGACAATGCTTGATTTTGCACAGCTTTATTTGCTTCCACTTTTAGTCCTTGTTTTCAAGTGTATCTTGCATATGGAGACGGTGGCTTGTGCTGTATTTTGGAGTAAGTGGAAGAAGAAAGTGCCTCCCTCACAGGCATGTTTTCAGCTGCTTCTGTGCTTGTGTAAAGCCGGCAGGTTAAGTTACTTTTGGAGGCTGCTCGAGCTCTGTGTGTGCTCCCTGGTTGCTGTTGTATAGAGAATGCACAGCTTCCCTCTGCTACAGTTGCACGGGCAGCAGCTTTGCTTTTTGATCTTGGCATGGACTTGATAAGAACCCTGACTTGGATCACACCTAAAGCCATTAAGTTTCAAGTGGTGTGAAAACTATCACCTTCATGGGGTGAAGATGTGAGATATCCCTGGGAGGTGTGTGGTTAGCAGCAATACTGCACTGAAGTCTCTGCCAGGCATCTAATTAACAGCTGTCTGACCCCTGGGTGATCATCTGTAGGCAGCCCAGTAGGCCCAGGGCTCCCAGTCACTGTCACCAGGGTGCTGATCACTACTAATTAGTGGCCAGCAGCCCTCTTGCTTGTAAATTGAGTGTGAAAGTTAAGGGTTTTTTTAAAAATTTAAAAACCTGTATTGATAACAGATAATTTTGAGGTTTCAATTTACTATCTAACGCAATAAAGAGTACTTTTTCCAACTTCTACTTCTGTTTTTGTTTTTGAACTAGTACAGGCATTTAAAGAACATATCCCTGGGGACACTTGGCTATGAGCATGAAGAATCAGGTTTAAAAATCTGTAAACAACAGTACAAGAGAGGCACAATGCGTCCTTCCAATGATACACTGAACATAGATGTTTCTACTGAAACAGGTACAGTACTGTTGTACTTAAAATGTCTTGCTGTGGAGTACTTAAATTCTAATTCTAAAGCTTAAAACCAATAGCCTTTTGTGTGGCGATCACAGGAACATTACCATGCTTCCTGCCTATTTCCCTCTTGGTTTTTAGTACCCATCTAGAAATGACAGCTGTGATTATAAGAGGCTCTCTTCAACCACTGTCATTAGTAGGTTGTGGAGCTCTTTGTAGTTGATGCTGAGGTGGTGTTTTGGTGTTCTTTTTCTTAAACACACCTCTTCCCCCTCGTGCAGGAGGTTCAAATACAGAATTCTGGATGCTGGTCAGTATCTTCTGTGGGTGGGTGCCCTTACTGCCTCTCAGAGCTGAGTCCTGGGTGCTAGCTGCTCAAGAATTAGCACACAAACCTGCTTCTGGCCCCACTAGTTTGGCCTCTGAATAGGTTTGCTCAAAATTAATGTTTTGCTTGATTAGGACTTGCTATGCACACCGATCATCTCAGTTTAATGCTACTTTAAATGTGAAGTTTTTATGATAACATATTTTCTTCTTGTCTTTCCAGAGTGTATCCTTTTAAAGCCAAAGGAACTAACTGGTAAGAAGGCAGAACTGAAGCTGAACTCTTCTTTTTTCAATCTTGAATTTTACAGGTAAAATGATGGGGATATTTAATTATTCCAACTTGTCCTTTCATTTTAATATGGTGGATTCTGATTTGAGCAGTTTGTGTGTATTTTGGTGATATTTAAATATATTTGTATGCTTTTTCAAATATGCAGGCTTATACAGATTGAAATCTCCTTCAAGCTGAAAGGCATTGCTCTACAGACAATCCATGCCCGAGAATTGCCTGACTGCTATGCATTTCAAAATACTGTAAGTGAGTATGGGCTGTGGCACTTCCAACACTGTATGCAATGAGAGCTTGAGCTAAGGTGTAGGTGTCATCCTCACATCTAGACTGCAAGGGAAACAGAGTTGAGCTTGGCCTGGCCCTTACCCCTCCTTCCCAAAGGCTGATGAAATGGTGTTGCCATGGGACAATGTTGTTTTATAACGTATTCCAGTAGGTAACTTCATAACCTGAGAAGAGGATAAGGAATTGTTCTTCATCTAAAGATACTAAGAATACTGCTCATTCGGCAATACATGTCATCTTTTCAAATTATGTCTAGACCATTGTTTATGGTGACAACTTTCTTAAAGCCTATGTGATCAACAGTATTAATGCATGCTATGTCCAAAGCACTTAGCAGGATTTGTTTTCTGGAACGAAATCTTGCTAGTCCTGTTTCTGATATAGCTCTGTATTTTCAGATAACTTTCAATAATAGAGCCCACAGTGGAAAAATCAAAATCTATTTTGATAGTGACACTGACATTCAGGAATGCAAAGACTGGCACATATTTAACTCTGGTAAGTATGGTGCATGTGTGTTTGCATAGCAGCAGTTATGCATCTCCCATTGCTTTCCCTGGTCTGTGACACTCTGTCCAGTGAGATATTCCCCAGCCTGTTCATCCTTCTGCCCTTAAAACACTGCAGCTTGCCTAATGCAATTCATTGCCTCTTGCTAATTGAGAGCTAGGAAATAGTTGCTTTTGTGAAGCTGTTGTGAAATGACACGATCGCCTCTGCATACCAGTGTGTGTTAGCAGTGAGCTCTGCCTCCAAGGAGGATGATGTTTTTTCCATAGATTTTTAATTGTGCTGTTCTGAGATGATTCAATTTAATCTGCTAACAGTGGGTAAATTTCCAACTGAAGCCTTCTATGGCTTTCAATTTTTTCTTCTTCTAACTCATTGAAGCATACTATTTCTGAAAGTTGATTTTTTCATGGTTTTGGTTTTTTTTTGCCACTGCTGATAGATTAAATGATGTGTATGAGCAAAGTCTGGCATCTGCCAGGCATTTCTAGTGTTAAGGCTTGGTCTGACAGCTCAGGAATGTGCACTAAAGGCCCCTTAAAGGAACGGTAGCTGTGCAGCCCCGTGAAACTGCTTCTCCCATGACCTGACTTGCTGTAAAGAACTGTGATGGAGCAGTATTTTTCAGTGTGCTATGTAGTATCTTGATTAATCAAGTATTTCAAGTAGCCTGCCTTTTGCCTGGGTAAAGCCAGCTTTTCTCTGTTAATGCCATGTTGTACTGATATTAAAGTGGTAATTTATAGGACATTCTGAATAACCTCAAAGTGCCTTGGCTTGCATCTCTGTCCAGTAATTTCTTGTGGCTGTTCCTGAGTAATTTATTTTGCATCTAATAACCAGCTGAGGGAGCATGCATAATTCAATAATAAAGGTGAGCTGAAGGGCTATTGCAACAATTAAAAATGAGTGTTGGCCTCTATTTCATATAGTTAAAAATGTATGTTATGGACAAGATAGGGACAATTGATGTGAGGAAGCAAAGGAAGACACTTAATTTGTGTTTATGTGGTGACTTTTAAACTTGTGGATGAAAAGAGAACAGTACAGAACAAGTTTCTTATTGCGGACTAAGGTGGGGATTTTTTTTTAATTTAATGGTGTTGATACAGACAAAATCTGCATTTCTTTTGCCTCATGTAGTTGTAACACTATGGAAGCACAGATGGACAGGTAAAAAGGAGGATACCTGTATTAACATACCCATCTTTGGGTTTATTTTGAAGAACTTGAACATATTTTCGTTCTTGTGGCCCAGTCTCCAGGACTTGATTCTCTGCCTAGCTGTGTTCAAGATATGCTTGCAGGAAGAATATAGCCTATAATCCACCTGTTTATGGGATGAGAGTATTTGAACGCAAATTGTTACAAAATGTCACATAACTTGCAGTAAAAGAGATGTGAAAAGACTAACCTTACTTTGTTTCCTTGGCTCTTTATAGTTCTCCAGAAAAACACTCAGTATATTCTAGTCTTTGATGGGTTTGTCATATTAAGTTGCTTGGCTTCTCTCATCCTCTGCACACGCTCCATCGTTCTTGCCTGGAGACTACAAAAGGTAGGCACAGTGCTCACGACCTTAATGCTTGTTTGGTCTCTGCCTTCTCTGCTGCTGGCCTTGTGAAGGGGGGACCTTTTGAAACATGGAGTATTAAACTGAGTAAATCTGTTGCAAGATGTCCCTCTCTTGCTGTTATCTCTAGAAAGGAGGTGCAGGTATCTTGGTGAACAATTGCTAACTGAATGGGTTTTATTTCTGTTTGTGTAGTGCTGTACTATGAAGTATTTTGTTGTATCTGTCAAGGGCAAAAGAAGGAGACTTTTTTCCCCCAGGATTTTAGACAAAAAGACCTCTGAGTCTTTTTGCTGCAAACAGGCAATGTGTCCTGCACCTCCAAACCACAAATTCTTTCTTCCCTGGCTTCAGAGCAGAATTCCCATAGGGGTCTAGTCATAAATTAATGCCTTAATGAACATCCCTCAAAGCCAGCTCTAACTGGAAAAAACGTAGAGCATAACAAGTAGTCTAACTCTGGCTTTTTTTTGTAAGCATGTGGCTCATGAGAGGTAGAAGGAGAGTCCAGGGTAGGTAGGATATGAAAACACTTGTTTATCTTGGTCAATATATCCTTTTTGTAGCTTGGAAACAAGACCAAGAGTGAAGAGGACATGATTCAACAGAGGCATTGTCAAACCGCTCTCAGAAATAGGCACATCACATTTACTCATAAGCAAAAAGAGCAAGCAAAAGCAGTTGGGCAGTGTTGGGCATAGAGGTGATATCGTTTACTCTATTGGAAATGAGAATTCTTGCCCTGCAGGTGTATTTGAGTTCTCTTTCACTTCTTTAGTTGGGTGGCCTTGCTCTGTTAGAGGTGGATAGAGCCTATGGTAAAGGGGGTAACAGGCCATGGTTAGGCTAGTGGGGATTGGTTAGGAAGTCAGGTGTTCTCTGGAAAGTTCATTTCCACTGGCCTAAATCCATCTTAAATTTTTTTCCTATTTATTTTTGTTGTTATTGAGAATTAGCTTTAAACTACTATTCCAGCAAATACCATAGGAAAAGGGAGTGTGTGAAACTTGAACATTGCCACGTTTTTCATCTAAGGTGACCTGAAACTAAATATCTAAATGCTTGTCAACAGAGATTTGTGACTTTCTTCTTGGAGAAATACAAGCGCCGGGTCTGTTATGCTGATCGCCTGGAGTTCCTAAATGGGTGGTATGTCCTGGTAATTATCAGTGATGTGATGACAATCATTGGGTCAATCCTAAAAATGGAAATAAAAGCCAAGGTAAGAATTTCATACTTCAGCTAAAATACTAATCTTGCTACAATCATGTGTAATGTGCTTTAACCTGGGGACAAGTGGAAGTGAGCTATAATAGTCAATAGTCATCTGTTTGCTTTTTTTAGTCCATTTCCTAGTGCTAGTTTATCTAATAAATGCTTTCAGTCACTCTTGCCCGAAGTGTTTCAGTAAGACCATGTAAGCCATTTAAACATCTTATTTCCACAATGCTAAGACCCCTAATCCCTGGTATGGGGCCTGTGAGTCGACAGCTCCTGACAGAAAGACCCAACAATTTCAGTTAGTTCTGTGAGAAGTAGTAGCACACAGAGTACAGGGAAACCACGAGTCATCCCCTTGAATGAAACAGGGGTCTTGATGGCTCGTAGGACTGCAAACACAGCTGTCTCAGCTTCATTTCCTGGCGGGCATGGGCACAGACAGTGTCATCTGCTCGTCCTTGACCTCCCTGCCTGGGCTTGCTGAAATCAATGTGCTTTGTCCAGCTGGCAGCTCTTCAGGAGGCTTTTGGGGTTGGTTTGGTGTTTTTTTTCTAGGTTGTTTGGTTTTTTTTTTTTTAATCTTCAATAGGTGTATGTCAACAGTTCCTGTGTTCACAAACCTTTGTATTCTGGGAAGAGCAGAGTAGGTAGTGTGCTGCTCCTGCTTCATGGGTACTGAGGCTCAAAGGGCAGATCCCAGAGTGGCCTTCGTAGGAAGTGCTTGGGAATCGCTGGCTGTAGGGTGAGGTGGGGATTGAGGGTAGGAAAGCTTGAGCTAGATGGCTCTCTTGTGCTTACTGCAACCAGTTCTAGCCTTCTAAAGTAAAGTGCAAGTAGATTTGGTTGTAAACTTCACTGTAGTAAAAACAATGTTCAGGTTCTGAGCTGCTGGCAGAGAACCTGTTCAGAGATGTAAATGCATGTAAGCATGGAAAGGGCTGTAGTTCCAAGGCTCACTTTTCATGTAAATGATGGCTCATGTTTTTTTAAATAGTGAATGAGAGCTTCTAACAACAGCATATAGCAACCTTCTTTTTAGACAAAAATTGAGTTATTCAATCTAATTTTGAAACTATGTTGTAACCAAACTAAGAGCTTTTGCTCTTCCAGACTTTGCACTTCTTGCAAAATTTGAAGAATATCAGCATAGATGTAGTTTCATTTTCAGCACTGTTGTGTTTGAATGGTCTCAGTAAATAACTGCAGTTCACATTGATCTGATTTCTGTGATGTAGCAACAGGCTTTCAGTATTGGACTGCCCTGGTTTGTTCGTTTGAACTGCTGGAACTTGAATAGCTGTCAAGCTGGCATACCTACTGCTTTGTAACTTGACTACCTGCTCTGTTTGGATCCCTCAGAACCTCACAAGTTATGATGTCTGCAGCATTTTACTTGGAACATCAACTTTGTTTGTCTGGGTTGGAGTCATCAGATACCTGGGATATTTTCAAACCTACAATGTAAGGAGGGAATCAAATGTCTAACAATTAAAGCATATATATACATATATATATATATGCACATGTCAGTTTTTTCCAGATATCTCTCTGATTTTTTGCCTTTTTCCCCCTTCTTCCTTGCTCCACTCTGACTTGTAGGTGCTCATTTTAACTATGCAGGCGTCGTTGCCGAAAGTGCTGAGGTTTTGTTGCTGTGCTGGGATGATCTATCTTGGCTATACTTTCTGTGGTTGGATTGTCCTGGGACCTTATCATGAAAAGGTACATCAGCAGTATCACTCCTTTTGTGGTGTAGTGATGGAAATATCTGGGGGTGTATGTGTGTTTAGCTCCTAGTCAAAACAACAGAAATGTGTCTTAAATAAAAATGTTTGTTTAAAAGCTGTAATGTGAACTTGGGAGTATTTCTCGTTCCATCTGTACCTCCTTCTACCTAATCCTTTTAACAAAATAACTGTTCTTGCTTTTCCTGTGTGCTTGAAGTCAGTGTGATGTCCAGCACCAGGCTGTGCTTGTGCTGAGGGGATGGTTTATCCAGGCCATGTGTGTTGGTCTGTGTCTGTTCCGCCCTCTTCTGGCAATCCCAGCTCAGTTGGGTTGAAGAGGTACTAAATAGTTCACTGTAATTTTTTTTTTTTTTTAATCTCCTTGGCTCTGGCTTTGTTTTTCCAAATATTTCCCGTGCCATGTAACTTCATCTCCTAAATTGTGACTCATAAAGGGGTGGATGAATGCTTGTCTTGTTTGCTTTGCTTCCTGTGTTGGGGGCATGTTGTGGGTTTGTTTGTTTGTTTTCTTAAGGGTCCTATCAAAGTGTGTGCCTGGTATGTCCTGTCTGAAACCTGGGTGCAGGAGTAAGGCTCAGTATACTGTAGAACACAAGGCAAGACAACCCTAAAGCTTGTTTGCTTTTGGGCACTGCAGATGCTCTATGTGACAGTTTGAACAGAGGCAGATTCTTGTTGTGACAAATTCTGGGTGTCCATTAATGACTAACAAATGTATGATTTCTCACTCGATCTCTGGCTGCGCACAGTGTGTGTGTAACACAGACATGCTGCAGTGCTTGATTCAGCTTCTTCTGCCCCCAGAGCTTGGATTGCTCTAACTTTGGCTCTCTCCTTTGAGAAATGTAGGTATTCAGTCTGCACATGTTCCAAGTTGATGACCATACATTTCTCTGTGGGATGCTGGATGCAGGGGGATCCTTTGGCACACTAGAGGCTCAATTGTTTATAAGAGGCACAGCATAATTACTGTTGTAAGTTCCTTGCAACAAGTACATTATCTGAGTCGAAGGAGAGTCAACAACACACTTATCTATGAAAATGTTACCTCTTGCCTAAATATCATATATCAATGTCAAGGAAAGCAGCTGTAGCTGTGGAGGATTCCTGTTCCTGCCAGTTCCCCAGTGTCCCACAGGAAGGCAATGTGGCACTGTGCAAGGCAGGCCAGCCCAGGGCCGGCTTCCTGGGGCTCTCCAGCCACCCGAGCCATCCTGGTGAGAAATGGGAAGAGTCTTCCCTGATGTGCAGAAACACTGGAGAGCTCTTTATGCTCAAAAATACTGAAATATGTCCTCTACTATAGTCAGAGAGAGGGAGTGGGTATCCTGCATTTTGTGCAATGTCAGTCCAGGGGCTTCCAGGTGAGCAGTCCTTAGCAGGTCTTTCTCTGTGTCAGTGCATCAAAACTTGAGTTGCTCAGAAGTTACCTGTGCCATGACTCCTTTCTTCCCAGGAAATGTACTGCTGAGTTTCACAATGGCTTTAAAATTCAGTAAAAAGAAAAATAATAAAAAAAGCCATTGGTGTAAACCGGACCTGCTGTTCCTGTGCACCAACATATTGTCCTTACAAGCATATGCCTCTTGACATCTTGTTTTCAATATGGGGCCACAATTGTGTTAGTTCATTGGTAATGCACAATGTTTTAATGTGGCTATTAATTCATACTGTCCAGTAAATTATAGTTAACACATCCAGTTATTTGGAATGGCAGAGCAAAAGAGGGAAGTGGGCTTACCTGGCAGCTGTGAAAGGGTTTTAGCCTCAGGATACATTCTGGCTTGGGGAGATGGAGTTCGAATTTAAGAGAATGTCCTTGAAATGAAACCATGATTTTTGTGCAGGGTGTGTTCCAGTAGCTTCATAATACAGCTATAGCTTGTACTTACAGCTCAGAGAGGGCTTTCTGAGTGACAGATTGTTAATTCAGTTTAGACCATTTGAGTTCTGAAGGCTATATGCTAACTCTAGCCCCTTAGCACAGTATTGATTTATTACCCATACTCCAGTAATGCTGCAGAGCTGGGAAGCCTGAGGATATGGACTCTGTTCCCAGCATACTACCACTAATTTACTATATAGATTCTGTGAAGTCACTTCAGCTGTGCTTTGGGAAATGGAATGATACTTTTCTGCAGGTCCAAAATTGCTTATAATTCAGTAACTTTCGGTGGTGGTCAGTTACTGACTGTTTTGCATTGAACATCACAAATTTTATTTCTTGATAATAAATACTCTAATGTTGACACATCCTGCTTAGTTAAGATGATATTCCCACATGGTTCTATTACTGACATGTATATTTTGGCCTGAATGTACAGGAAAGTGTGGTAGCATTTGATTGCCTGTGTTGGCTTTTTTTTTCTCCTTTGAGTAAAACTTTAAGTTTTGATTGATCTTCACCTTTTAATAATAATTTGTATTCATTTTCTAGTTTGAAGATCTGAACACAGTGGCTGAATGTCTGTTTTCTTTGGTCAATGGTGATGATATGTTTGCAACGTTTGCTCAAATCCAGCAGAAGAGTTCACTGGTGTGGATGTTCAGCCGATTATATCTGTACTCCTTCATTAGTCTGTTTATATACATGATCCTCAGCCTTTTTATTGCACTCATTACTGACTCCTATGACACCATAAAGGTAAGGCATTTTTTTTCTGTTACACTTTTAATCAGTTTTGTATTCATTCTTGTTAATCACTCAACACCATACCATCTACTCTAGGTTCTGATGTGTGATGAGATTATTAAAATCTTTTCATTTAGTCTGTAAGAAAATTGGAAGGATGACTGTGTTTGCTGACATCTCAGAGACATGCCTTTGGCAGGAGTTTGGAAAGGCTCAAGCAGATAACTCTAAAGTCATTTAGGTGTCCAGGCCTCCTTTATGTGCTGCTTGGAAATGTGTGGTTAAAAGGAAATATCTTCTGAAAGATGCACTACTTCTCATTCAAGTTAAAACTGTGCCATCTATTTCCGGTATGGACTGTCTGAAAGTGAACCTAAGTTTTCAGTAATTACCTTCTGTTCTTGACTTCAAGTGCTCTCTGCCCTTCGTGCTCCTGGTAGCCTCAGTGACCAGTGGGAAGGCAATGTGGATCACCCCCTTCAGCTCTCATCTCATTCTTGCCTTGTTGTCAGAAACAGGCCAGCAGAATAAGGCAGGTCTGACATGAACTACAACTTCCAGACCGAGCAAGAGCTTCACTTTCAAAGCACCTCAAAATGTAACTTAATTGTGCTTCTGAGTTTACTGGAAGGTCTGACCTGCAAAATGGTGTTTTACTGTTACTCTTCCCTCTGAGCATTTCACACAGATCAATTGGGAGCTGTTTCAGTATGCTGAACTTGTTTTTTTCATTGCATTTCTTCAGCATGGCAATGTTGAATAGCCACACTGGGGCCCTTCAAATTCAGCATAAGAGTTCTTCGGGAAAAGGAGTCCAGGGCACTCTCAGTGAGCACAGCAGCTCACTGTGAACAAGGGAGAATCAGTGCCATTATGGCCTGAGATCACTTGCTTGGCCTTATGGGCAGCAGAAAAACCATAAGAGAATCTGTGAACAATGTGAATTTTCTGTCACTTACATTGTTGGTGGAACAAAGCAAGCTATGTAGTGTTTCTAGGATGGGCATGGGTTTTTTCCTTCCTACAGCAATATTGAGTGTATGAACCAAATAGTCTGGTTTTACTGTCACACTCTAGAGGAAATTTTAGAATGTTTCATGCCCAGTAACTTCTCATGTGTTGTAAATGAAATACTTTTTCTTTCAGAAATACCAACAAAGTGGTTTTCCAGTAACAGATTTACATGAATTTCTAAAAGACCATAGCACTGCTGGCTACAGAAAAGACAGAACTTTTCCATTCATCTGCTGCTGCAAGAGGTCAGTAGGGTGTTTTTAATGAGTGTTTTCCTGAGAAGTACAACACTTAGCTTCTCCCTGCAAAATGTTGCTTCACAAATGCTTAAGTACCTAGAATTCAGCCTGTGTAATATTTGGATGCTGTTGTTCCTCCTGTACTTCACTTCATGTTAGATCTTTAGTCAGATGATGATTCAAAGGCAGCAATTCTGAGCTTAAACATGTTTTAGCTCTCTTCATTCTCTTATGAAAACTACTATGCAGAAGCTGTTGAGAGGACTGTGGAGTACAGCACGAAACTACCAAGGGTTCTGGAGCAAAACAAGTGTCTGCTTCTTAGGGTTTTGCAAGTTGTCTGTTTCTAAAAAGCTTTGCTACTAAGCTTGGAGTAGTAGCAGAAAACGAGAGGGCAATTCAGCCTGAGGTTGGTGCTTAATCCCAAAGCTATGCTGTGCCTGAGGCAAACTGTTTGAATCCAATCTGCCAGAATGTTGGAAACATGCTGGTAAATGTCTTGTAGACATTGTGGCAGTGGTCCTTTTTAAGGTAGTGGTGAGAGATGAACATCTCATCTGGTGCTTGCTGGTCTGAGAGCTTATTCTTTGAATTCTGTTTCTGAGGCAACATAACACACCTCTGAAGCCCCATTTGAGACAGGAGGGATCTTGTCACTGTCCCTAGGCAGTCCAGGATAATCCATTCATGTGCACAGAATGGCTGTGGGCACTGTGCAAGGGAGCCAGCTGTGGGAGAAGGAGCAGACCAAAATGTGAACACTTTATCACAACTGGTGCAACAAATCCTCTTTTAGCAATATATAGTTGTCTACTTACATACTGATGCTTCCATGAAATGCAGCTTTATACCCTGGCAGAGGGGGACCCCATAGCCAAAAAGGAGTATGTGAGATGATGATGGGCAGGTATCCCAGTGGTTGCTGGGGGCACGTGAAAGCAAGCTAGTTAACAAGAACTCCAGCCAGGCCCAGCTTCAGGTTTCACCTGCAACTCATTGTGCAGAATAAGAGATTTTTGTGTGCTTGAGCATAATAAATATCCACTGTAAAATGCTGTGCAGTACTGAGGGCACAAGCCGGGAAGTTGGAGTGAAAATCTAGAGCTTTTGCTGCTGTAGCAGTTTTTGCATCATTGTCCAGTGCAGATGTTAGTTGTATGCTGAAATGGGAGAGCAGAGAACAGAAGGATCAAAATTCACCTTGTATGGCCAAATGCTTCCTATTGCATTTCTTGCTGAATGGAGAATTGTTAATTTTTTCTTTGCAGACAACAGAGTGATGACAACTTGATACTTATTAACTGATGGCTGCACATTGAAATTCACCACTGATATATGCAAAGAAAGCATAGCGGTATGGAGAAGGATAATTCTCCAAATTGCAGTGGAACCCACCATCTGGATCTGCCTCATGAACAGACTAGTCTTAGCTAATTAAGGTTTTGGGGGAAGAAAACTATTAACGTGACATCAGCTGGCTGACCAACAGGAGAGCCCAGAAACTGCGTCTGAAGGAGAGCTGTGAAGAACTCTGTATTCTTGCCTCAAGTTTTGTCATGTTAGAGAAGACTGATCCTTGAGCATTGTCTGTGGAAGCTCTGTTTGCTAATAACCTTGAGGAGGAAGGAAAATGGCGGTGGATTAACTCTTGTTAATAAGAAAAAGAATTATATGAAAATAATTTAAAGAAAAAAAAATCTTATGTTAAGAAGTATTAAATAAAAGGAAGTCAAGAAGGGAGGAGGTTTTCACTTAAAGTGATGCATCTAGCCTGTCATTTCTACTTGGCACATTTTATTTATTTGAATTAAATTTATGTAAAACTAAAAAGCTGCACAAAAGTGGAAAATAATTGCTGTTCTCCCTCTTGTATATCATTTTAACACAAACCACTTATAGGTCACAGTCTTTTCTTTAACAGCTTTACTAAAAAGCAATTTGTTATCCTTTTTTTTTTGCTGTCTTTTCTGTTGTACCCACAATATTGATTTGTACTGTGTCTAGATTAAACTTACTGCTTTAGCTATAGTTAAATACTTTTTTGCATGGTTGGAGACTTTCATGGTAAGCATTATCTGAAGGCTGCTGAAAATATTTTTTTTTTGGTAGTGTTAGAGTGTTGTATTGTCATAATCCAGAGGACAAATTCAGGCGAAAGTGCCATGGAGCTTTACTTCTATTTCAAGCACATGATAATTGGAAGGAAATATGTAACAACTCAGTCTTGCAGTTGGTTTGTTCAGGTGACTTTCTAGCTGTCTTTGGGATGGTCAACTATAAAGACTGTATTTTCCCCTTGCTTCTTCATAAACCTTTTTCAATGAGAAGAGAAGACTTTGGGGAGCTTGAAGGCACTTCCAGGATAGTAGTGCATAGATGTTAACCAGGTACTTCTGGAAACTTTCAGGAATGCTGACTGTTCCTGGGGTGAGTGTACTGTTATATTGGATGCTCCACTTTTGTCTCTCCACTATTTGCTCTCTAAAAAAACACTCTTTAGTAGATGATGTCAGTGTGTTGGCTAGGACTTGGTCTTGCTGTGTTACTGGTCTTGCTTAACTACTAATGGTGTTCTCTGCAAGTTCCTGGCTTGTTAGTGTTTCAAATGGCAAAGGCAATTCAAAATGCTGCCCTGGTATGAGTGAGATGAGTGGCAGCTTTTCTTTTTTTTTTTGCCCCCTCCCCTTTTTTTTTTTAATCTCCTGCCTGGTGTTTACCTTCATAACAATTAAACATTTTTTGTTGTTGCTGAAAGTGAATTCTATTTTGCCTTGCTTAGGCTGCAGCTAGGTGTCTAGAACAGATTTTTGGTGTTGGTGTTTTGATGCATCCAGGCTCTGCACATTTTCTATTGCTGAAATATATTTGGGACAGAGAATATTTTTCCCATCCCAGTCTGAGCAATGTCTTGCTGTGGCCTAATCTCACTACAGCTTGTGGCTATAACTGAAATTGCTACCAATAACCAAGACTTTGGGCCCTTAGCAAAGATTTTCTGTAATTGTCTTTTCATCAATTGTGTGATCTAGAACAGAGAATTACTGTCTTCCACTGTTGACAGAAGAGTCAATTCTTCCCCTAGTCTTTATCTGCAGAACTTGTTTGGGTCAATGTTAGTGTATTCTTTTGGTGTATTCTCTGGGGCGCTGGATAACACAAAAACTCTTCTGCAGACTGCAGAATTATCAGCATTAACTGATTGCCAAGGTCCCACTGTCCCTTACAGTGTGCAATCTACTTGGTTATGTACAAGATGCTGGTGTTTTCTGAATTTGCTGCTATTTTACTAGTTGGCTTTCTGGAGTGCCTCTTTCTAAATCAAACAGTTCCATGATGTCTGAAAATGAATTGTGTTTTCCTTACTGCTCTGCCCTCTGCCAGTACTTACAGAAATCTTGGGTTAGAGACTTGAACCTAGCAAAAGCAGATACTAAAGCATGAGTGTGGATAATTAGTCATATAATGTATGAACAAGATAACAAGCTCATCACATCCAGAGGCCTGGTGCCTCTCTTCCCTAAAGCAGGTGAGGTACCTCCCATACCCCTGACACTGAGCCATGGTGCAGGAGCCGTGGCTCCTCACTCAAGCCCCAATTCTCTCTTTCCAGTTTAGTAGGACATTTAATGAGACCTGCCAAAGCCATTGCTCAAGATAAGTACTTGTTTGTGAGAGAATCCTCAGGGAATGAGGGAAAGCAATATCAACAAAAGGAATGCAGAGAATACTTAATAATTCTTAACTGATTTTAAGACTGAATTTCTGTAATGGAATCATAAAGCTTTCTTGTCCAGTATTGATTTTTTTATGGTTTAAATCATATGAAATAATTGCTAGCCAGACTGCTGTTTCAGCCCTACCATATTAGAGCAGGTCACTAATGTGCTGTAGAAACCAATTTTTGTCTTCACCATCTGGTGTTCTGAGGTTTTTTTTCCTCTTGGAAAAAAAGATAAAAGACACTTGCTGGAGGCTATTACTGGCTCTCTATTCCACAGAGGTGAAACTTCACAGGAAGTCTGGCATATGTTGTCTCTGTATTCTTCATATTAATACAGACTTGATCACAGTTGCTGGCTGATAGGTGGTCCCACTCCAGCTGCTAAGGAGGTGATGCACAGTAGTGGAAGCAGAACTGGAACGTAAACTTTTGCAAAGTGCTCTGAAAAAGGGCTGTTGCCTTTCATAGCCTTGTTCTCTGGGAATAATAAGCTTTTGCTAATTGCTTATAGGACTTAACAAAAGGAGGAGAGAAAGGGATGAGACAGGGAGAAGCTTGCATTAGAAAGACATGGGCAGGAAGGAAGAGAAGAAAATTTCCTGAGCCATCTTCAAGGTGAGCATTCAAGTGAGAGGAATGGGGTCAGTAAGATTTTGGGCTTTTATTCTGGGGTTTTTCTTTTTTTTGGTAAAAAGAGGAAAAAAAAAAGTTGGAATGGAGTCTGTTTGGCATTTCAGATATAATGTTCATGTGCAAGGCTCTACCTAGGCTTTAACACCCTAAGTTTCATGCTGTAATTGTTACCAGGATTTCTGAGAAGTGGGGCAGAGGTCTTCTGCTGAGATTTTTCTTTTGTCAGTTCTCTAGCTCTGAGCAGACCTGTGCCTAGCTCTGCACTACATGGACGTATGCCTGGCCTCAGTAAATGATTCAGGTAGGTAGCAATGGGTCAGATCCATCTGATTACTGGCTTCAGATAAAGTTGATTTATCTGATAGATTTTATAAATTTGACCTTCTACTTTTGAGTTTGACTTGTCCTTAATTGCAAAGCTGTGTGTGCTCAGTCCTGCCCATTGGAGGTGACATGAGCCTCAAAGTTTCTGTATTGCAGTGTTGGCTGTGAAGTGCTTCTTGTTTGCTTTTTACACTCAAAGAACAGCTACGTGTGATGCTCTACCTGTCTGTACTGTCCGGATCTCTTCGCAGAAGTTATTGCAGTTTTATCTGGGTTTTGCATTTGTTTCCTAATGTGTGAATGATGATGGACCTTCTGATGGGCTTTTCGGGCAGCATTGCCCTTTAGACTTGTGCAGCCTCCCGCTTGCTCGGGGGTCTCGCTCACGTTCTCCGCAGCCGCCCGTGCCGAGGAGAGCCAAACCTTGGCCCCGAGGAGGAAACAAAGGGCCTGGGCGAGCTCTCCCGTTCTCCGGAGCAGGTGCGGGGCGGGCGGGGCCGGACGGGTTAAGGCCGGCGGGGCGGGACGGGGCGCGGAGCGGAGNGCTGAGCCCCTGCCTCCGACTGCGGGGCCGGGGCGGGCAGGCTGAGCCCCTGCCTCCGACTGCGGGGCCGGGGCGGGCAGGCTGAGCCCCTGCCTCCGACTGCGGGGCCGGGGCGGGCAGGCTGAGCCCCTGCCTCCGACTGCGGGGCCGGGGCGGGCAGGCTGAGCCCCTGCCTCCGACTGCGGGGCCGGGGCGGGCAGGCTGAGCCCCTGCCTCCGACTGCGGGGCCGGGGCGGGCAGGCTGAGCCCCTGCCTCCGACTGCGGGGCCGGGGCGGGCAGGCTGAGCCCCTGCCTCCGACTGCGGGGCCGGGGCGGGCAGGCTGAGCCCCTGCCTCCGACTGCGGGGCCGGGGCGGGCGCGGCTCGGTGAAGGGGGCAGCGGTGGGAACACTGTTACCGCGGGCTGGGCATGCTCCGGGAGTAACGAGCCTTCCTCCCAGGAGTCCGGCTGGCAAAAGGTTTTGCAGTTCTGTAAAACTTTGCGGTGGTGCCGGAGCCCCGGGCGCGCCCCGGGCCGTGCCCGGTGAGTAGAGCGGGCAGCGCCCGGAGCGCAGCCCGAGCCCGGCGGGGCAGAGCCCGGGCAGCGCCGGTGCTGCCGCTGTGTCCCGGAGAGACGTCGCGGTGCGGGCAGACACGGACGTGCACGTACGAAACCACACACGTGAGTTTCCATACATTTGGGAGTCGGTTTGCACAGCCCTGGGTGCGCGGGGGCCGTGCCCTGCTGAGGCGCGGGCAGCTGGTAGGGACTGCGGGCGCTGGCAAAGGGTCTTCTGTTAAGCGGGGTCTTTTTAGTACGCTGTTATCTTAATCTATGCAATACACCGAAAAAATACACTGCCGTTATTTCGCTGTATGTCTTTTGATAAGTTCTTTCTCTTAGGGAAACAAAGTCGGGTGGGAGGAGAGGGAGAGGAAGCAGTTTTGTACCCTTGTGTTTCCAGAGGCCATGTACTTAGGTCTGCTCTCCCATCTGAGATATGAGTCTAGAAAAAGACATTTCTTGTTGCAGACTAAGGTGCGTTGCTGTAGCTTTGTTCTTTAAGCTGTGCTGAATATGTGGTTTCTTGCATGTTCTTATGGTCTTCTAAAAGGTGCAGTAGGAAGCACAACTCAAATCCAGTTATATGGTGAAAAATCTGATTTCACTAAGCTTATCTGTATACTGAAAATTAAACTGAAAGCAAGCAAACAAATCAAACAACCCCACAAACCAAATCTGCATAATCAGTAAGGAAGCAACAGTTCCTACCAGCATGTAAAGCTGAGAGATTATTTAGCTTTTTACAGAATGCTAGGCAAAAGTTTCAGACAAGTTAGTCTGGCTATATCCTTATCCTCCTGTGCTACACTGACCATTAACAATTTAAGAATGTCTTCCAGCATAGGCTTTATGCTATCAGATAATGAAATAAAATCTCTGAAGTGTAAGATTTGACACCGTCAAAGAATAGTTTTATCTTGGGTATTAGTCTTGAAGACTCACCTGAATTCTACTATTATGCCATTAGGTCAACTTCTGTGTCTTGAGAAAATATGTTTGGGAGTGTACTATTTCTACCCGTTCCACTGACACATTTGCTTGCGAACCCAGGCTCTGAATCTGTTAATAGATCAGATACAGTCAAGTGACTTGTTTTAATCTGCAGTGGTGTGATTTAGGTCCTCATCAGTATGTGCTGAAAATAAACAGTAAAAGTTGACTCGTTTGGGACTGCACTGAAATAGTCTGTATCCACATTCTGTAGGTTTTGTGAAAGAAAGCTGATTGGTTGAATGGTAAAATGGAGCTGGTAGTGATCAGTGAGAGGACCTGGAAGTTCTGCAGAAATGGGAAACTTACTTTAGAAGCAGAACAGGTATTTTCTTCTAGGCATGTTTCACAATGTATAGGCTGTTTGAATGACTTTTAAATACTTTAAATGCTGTGTCTGTTTCCGTATTATAGGATGACCTGCCAGCTCCTTCCAGAACCACACTTAAAGGAGACTAAATGAAGGCTTTGCAGCAAAGTTTTTAGTTTGAACTCCATATATAGATCTAGTAAACCATAATTTCAAAAAGTCTTAAATTACCAAGTCTGAAGTCTAAACTTGTGGTAGCTAGTGAGTTACTTGCTATCTGTCCCTAACAACTTTCTGCAATGTATCAGAGCTTTCAGAAGCAATTTAGTGCAGTAGAGCAGCTTTGTACTAAAGGCATTTCAGGAGCTGGAGCCTGAGCTTTATAATACCTTGGTGGAGGTGCCCCTGTATCTCTGTTTCGCTGTTCAGCTGTCAGTGTCAGTCCACAGCGGTTTGCAGAGGAACAGCATTGTCACTTACATGCACAGGGTGACACTTGTGTGCCCTGACAGTGACTTTTAAGCCTCTTATCAGACTGTGTGTATAGAGCACTCTGGTTTGTGGCTGACGGTACTATTTCCTCTCTCTGCAACTTTAAATATTTAGTCTTGAGGTTCTACATTTTTGGTTGGTTTGATACTTTTCTTGAGGCTCTTTATTTGTACCATATAGCATTGGTCTTTTATGCAGGATGCATGATACATAAAAACCTTAAATGTTCCCACCACAGATATCTGAGAGTTGCCAAAGAATCGTCTTCATTCCTTTTGCCCCACTCCCTTCCCAGTCCAAAAGATGACACCACAGAAATGGACTATTACTGGAAATATCCAGAACCATGGTGGAAGTATGAGTGCTGCTGTACTTTCCATCAAGTTAACATTATGTAGATGAAACAGGTTTGGAGAGAAAGTGGATATGGCACTTTACTCTCCTTAGTCTAAAAGGTATTTCAGACCAAGGTAATGGGATAATGCTGCTTGGGAGTGGTTGATTTGAGTTCAGCCAGCTATCTGAAACTGGAGATACTTCAGTTAAAGAAAAAAAAGTAGAGCCAAACACAACCACAAGTAGATTCCCTTACTAATAAGTAAGCTCTCTTGTTGAAAAACTTATTCATTTGGCCTCATAGTTTTTTAATCATAACTTTTTTTTTCAGTTTTTAAAGCTACATTTTAAAAATGCTTTTGAAAAATTATGTTCTCAGGTCCTTGAAGTGTACCATGTACTGTGCTGTTTCAAGTACAGGCAGTGCCCGCACAATTTCTGTAATAATACAGTTGCCTTTCTGAGATAATTTGTCTCTGTAAAACCTGTTAAATTAATGTTGGCTTCCATTACATCCTCTAGTAGTACCAGATAAAAAAAAGCTTTAGTTTAGATATATGTTGTGCATAGTTTTGTGTTCTCTATGTGCTTCCTTTCAGTTTGTTTTTCTAAATTGTTTTTGGTTGTAATGTCAATTAACTATTCAAGACAATTAAAAGTGAACGAGAGCACTTACCTCACAAAACTCTTCCTCAGAGTTACACATTAACATTTTTGGCCTCTGCTGTGTTACACACCCTTTTCTGCACTGGTATTTCATTCTAAGCTGTGGTAACCTGGATGGGTTTCTTGGGTTACTGTGCAATCATTTGGTTGCGTTTCCCTCCGTGGCCATACATATGTAGCAGGGCGTGGAGGGGAACAAGGAACCAATTCCCTTTCTGAACTGGTACTGCTGGTATGTATAGCTTTGGCTGCCCAGCTCCCTGCCTTCTTTCTGCCTGTGCCTTCCTCTGGGGAATAAGGTGAGAGAGAGCTTTTCAGTAATGAGAAAAATAAAAGCAGCAGCGGTGGTTTATCCAGAAGAGGACCGGACAGAGGGTGTCCGTGTCTGCCTGTGGCACAGGGCGTGGGCAGGGAAATGCAGGGCTGCAGGGAGCACTTGGCAGGGGCTGCACAGGCTGCAAGCCCCCAGACACTCCTTTTGTGGTGCTCTGTCAAGGGCCATCTGCTGCTTGTAGGGTAAATCTAAAATGCCAAAGGAATATGTGGAAGTAGGCAATTGCTGCTGATATTTCTCTGCAGTGACAGTCTGAATGTGAAGAGAGTATTTCAAGTGACTCTCTTCCTCGTTCTGCCACCTATGCCTGTGATCAGTCAGTGCGATAAACTCAGCTTTCTGCAGAGCATCTTTTGTAATAAGTTTCAAAATCTCTTAGAGATGTGTATTTAATATGTGGTCTTTGCTAATGGAGCAGGGGATCCCGGAGGCAAAGTGCTCAGGCAGAGCTGGCAGCCTGCCTGCTGAGGCTGGGCACAGCTTGCTCCTCTGCACCCTCTCACAGACCTGCCCAGACCATAGTGGCTTTGTGATCTCTCCTGTTCCAGAATGTATCATTTTGGGTGTTGAACTGCCCTGAAACTCTGCACAAAAATTCCTGCGCCAGCTCAGGAAAACCAGCAGTAAACCTGGCTGGTGTTCTGCCTGGACAAACATCCCTCCCTCTCCCCTAAGCTGAACTTCTGCCCCTACTAAGGGGCTTCACCACTACCGTCCTCCTTATAGGCTCAGTCTTGCTCTCAGGACTTTCAGTCCAGCTCTAAACTTGGCTTGAATCCTTTCATAGTGGCTTTCTGTGCCAACCCAGGCCTGTCTGCTCCCTCCCTCTTGCTTTTATACAGAAACAGGGCAGAAGCCATCACAGTCCCCCAAACTGATGCCAGCCCTTCAATAAAGTTGTAGCGAATGTATTGAAACATCTTGGTTTTTAATAAACAGGGAAGAGGCAGAAAACCATAGGGGTGTGCCATGAATCACATTATGGCTTGCAGGCTAAATTTTAAAATGACTTTATCATTAAAATACTATTTGTGTTTTCCTTCAGAAATGTTTGCATTAATAATGAGTAACTCATCTTAGAGCTGATTTACAGGCAAGATTTAATTTTCAATCAAAATTACTTAAAGGTAATTTTAATCACAGTTTCAATCAGCAAAATCTTTGACTTAAATAACTGATACTAAATTTTGTTGTAAGTATACAAATTTTTAGTGAGTTTATTGAAGCAAACACGATTCCAATTAAGTAACAACTATTAAAGCATGCTAGCTTGCAACTAGCCGAACCTTTTGTTGAAAACATTATCTAGATGATGTTTTATTTCTCTAGCTCTTTATTCAGGTAGCTAGTGTAATATATTCCTACACACTCATGCAAATTCTTGACCATTATTTAAAGAATGGTGAATAACATATTCTGACTTGGTATGAGTTATACTTTCATAGAGGAATTTAAAATCAATTAAAATACACAAACCATCATTAAGACAAACAAAGTTCAAGATGTTATGTATTGGGAAGAATTCTTAAAGTGTGCTTTTGCATTTAAAAACAGTTTAACTAAAATCCCAAATTCTTTGAGATTTTTTGGAACAGAGGATTTTTCCCACTCGAAAGAAGAGAAAAAGCTTGAATGTTTACTCAAGAGGGGTGGAGGAAAATGCAATTCACAGTCCATCAGTTTGTGATCTTTGTAGCCACTCTTGGTTGAAATGAGGTAATTAAATAGATTGAAATGAGGAAAAGAACCTTTTAGACAAGCGTATGCTTTTGGCACTTGCAAAGTTTTGATGTATTTGCCTGCAAGTAAAAGAGCAAGCTGTTAGCTCAACTCACCTGTAGAATGTGGCACAGGGGATAACTGCTGGAGGTCTGTGTGGTGGGATAGAAAACACCAAGTGTTGTAGAGCAGGTGAACAGAGATTGTTTGCTGTCCTTTCCTATAAAAAACCCCAAGAAATATGAAGAGAGAGATAATATTGGGAGAGCTAATTTCAAAACAAAAGAAGGTGATTCTTCCTAAAGTGAGTAGCACAGCTGGGGAGCTCTCTGCTGCAGACTCTGGAAGACTCTCTTGCCTTTTTAAGTCTGGACTGACAAGTTTAGCTGGTTTTCAACTAACTTTGAACAATATTTTGCCTGAATATTCAAATTCTTGTGTAATTAATAAACAGATCTGAAATATGTAATATTTAAGGATTATTTTTAATAAAGGATTATATTTAAGGGTTATTTTTTTCTTCTTAAGTTTAAACCTGCCCTGATTAAGATAAGCATCTCTCATTTGGCTGCAGAAGAGAAGACCTGGAGAAGAAAGTCCTGCCAGGACATGTGACATGCCACATGGGATATCTGTGGGATATATGGGATCTCCTGTCTCGTGCCTGGTGTGGCCTGGGGCAGGACCACTGAGGATTCAGCTGCATAGCTCTGTCACAGCTGCACAGCTCCCCTGAGACCAGGCTAATTCTGCTGGGAGGACCTCAGATGAAGGTGTGAAGAAAACCACTGTCTGCAAGGCCCCTGGTGTTGTAAGTGCTTTTTGTGCACAGGCTGGTACAGAAAGCCAAGCGCTGCATCTCCACTTTGAAGGACTGGGATGTAAACTAGCTCCAGTTCAGCTTCTGCTTCGGTGCAGCTTCCATTTGGAAATCTCCAGAGTCTGTCCCTGTGACCTCAGCTGGATGCTTTTCTACTCCTTCTCATCTTATCTCAACACCTCAGGACATCTCTTTCAAAATTATTTGTCATTTGAGCTCTGCTGTGTGACAGTAAGTGTTTGTAGTGTAATTATTTCAGTGGAGAATTATGGATGTGTGAATATTTTTTTTTCTTTGGTTACTACTTCAAATAAGGATGGGACCTCATTAAGCTGGAGTATTTAGAATAAATTCGTATCGTTGATATTTTGGATTTCTTTAAGCTTTTCAACAGATGAGCTGCAAAAAGCATCTGCAGATTTCTTTACTCTTCTGTCACTGCAAGCAAGAGATTCATCTGTTGAGATGATTACACAATAAGATACAACATGTTCAGAAAACCTTCCCTGTAATTTTCACAGTTTGTTGTTTGGTTTTTTTTTTCCCCTGCCATTCTTGCCCAAAATGCTGCTTCTATTCACAGGCATTTGGGCTGTTCTGTAAAAGCTTCATGTCAAGCTCAGTGAGTCCTTTGCTGCCTTGGTGTGGCTCTGCTGGCAGGGCTCCCAGCACTCTGCTACTCGAGTAGCTGTTGTCTGCAGCTCCTCAGGGACATCTGGTCACTTACAGACTGAATTTGATTTTTGAGTACTTCCTAGGTGACAACGGGGAATGCACTGACTGCCCAACTCCCCCATGTTGCCCTGAACAGGGAGCAGTGGGCGTTGAATTCCAGTTGAGTCATTGCAGTGGATTTGCATTGCTGAGGCTTTTTTATTTTTAGATGGAGGGATGCTCTGTAATATTTCAGCACAGGGGATGATTTACTTGTTTCCTTCCACTTCTTGTCCTTAAGTAGCTGTTCTTAGTTCTGACTATGTGCTTAAATTTGATGCTTTAAGTAATGTAGTTTTTTATGAAAAAGTGGCTGGCCAGGTTCTTGAGGATAATAAAATGGACAACAATGTCAAGGGTCCTGCTTTCATGTTGACTACTAGGTGAGAATAAAGAAAAATCAAGGGAAAAATGCTAAGGAGCTAGTTCAGAAAAACAGAATATTAAAAAATATAACTTTGCTGAGAAAATTATGGAATAGTGTAACTTGATTTAAAATTACTGTAAATATTGCATGAAATAACACAAGTAGCATAACATAAATGACGAAAGATGGACCTTTTTAGTTTAAAGCTTGGAAAGAACCTTTAATATAAAAGTGGTGTGTTAGCCAGCCTGCTGGGGATTGTTTAATTTGCTTCCCAGTCCCTGGGGAGATGAGATATTACTGTAAAATAACCACAGGGTAATAATAGACTAGATGAACCTGATGTTTTTGTGTCAACTATTTTAGCTGCAGAGGTGGAAAGCCTATGTTTTTTTTTATCTTTCTGCCTGTAACCACTTCTAGGTTTTTTGTTGGTTGCCACTCTGCATAGTATCTAATGTGATTAGGCTCTTGTGCCATGGCTGCATTCCTGGGTTTTGCTAGAGCTATACAGTATCTCTTAATGAGTTGTTAGAACCCTTCTTCAGATACTGACAGTGAATGTGAGGGCTAGTGATGGTCAGACACAAACTCTCCCTTCCAAGCTATGAGACCTTGCATGGGGTCCAGCAGCCATGAGTCATTGCTGTCAGATCTCCTGTGTAAATTCGTCCAGGTTCAGTTTGGTTCATAAAAAAGGCAGTAAGATTGCCAAGGCAGCTGACATTGACCTCGCCAGAGTAGCTGAAGTGTGATGTAATCTGGAACTCTCTTTCCATCATCAGGTTTAATAGCCCTGTGTCCAAAATAGTGCTGAGTGGGTCTGAGAAATAAACCCCAGCACTACTGCTGTTCCTGGGGCTTGCTTTAAACTGTGGTTGGGTAAGGAGCTGGATTTTGGTTTTAAAGATAACTAGGCTGTGTGGTGCTCACAAGCCTGTGGGTTGAGAGCACAGTAAAATAGTTCCTGGCTTTTGCATAGTCACATATCTAGAATATATTTTTCCCTTTGCAGCACATTTACTTAAGTCCTCTAGTAGTAAATAACAGGTATGTGCTCAGAATGTGTATGCCTGTAGTATCTTATATACATACTTTTTTTACATTTATTAATATATAATTGAAAAACCAGATTTTTTTTTTTCTGTAATGGGCCTTTTATTGCTTAGTCAGTAAAATGGAAGAGTTATGATTTATGCTTCCCCATCCCTACTGGCTACACTGAGAAATGGCAATAATGATGGGGCTGTGGCTCAAACATGGGATTTCACAGCAAGAATGGCTTGGCTGTTGCTCAGATTTTCTCCATGACCTCCAGAAAGTAATTTTTAACTTTTTAACTTCCACCTTGTTGCCTCTACAGTGCGACTGCTAGTGCAAAAGAACTGTGCTGGAATTTTTCAAGTAGGAAAATCTTTTAAAATTCCTGATTCATCCAAGCGTCATGCACTGTGGTCCTCCAGAGTATCTTCTGCATCAGCCCTGTGCAGTCTGAATTTTTACTTAAGGCCTCCAAGTGTATACCTTCTCGTGTCCCTGTCACAACCCCTTGTCCCCAAAAAAAAGAAGGCAGGGTGATTGAAGCAAGGGCTATTATCTGACTGTTAATCCTCTTTCTTTTTCCCTTCCACCCTTCCTAGCATGCCGGGGCTTTAATCCAGGATGAACGAATGCTACTATGACAGGCGCATGGACTTTTTCTACAACAGGACAAAGACGGACACAGCGGATGAGTGGACAGGAGCACAGCTCATTGGTGTTCTATGCTTTGGGACATTTTTCTGCCTCTTCATTTTTATTTCAAATTCATTGGTCATAGCAGCTGTGGTCAAGAACAAGAGATTTCATTTTCCCTTTTATTATCTTCTGGCCAACTTAGCTGCTGCAGACTTTTTTGCTGGAATTGCCTATGTCTTCTTGATGTTCAACACCGGCCCCGTGTCTAAGACATTGACAGTTAACCGCTGGTTTTTGCGTCAGGGTCTCCTGGACACCAGCCTGACAGCGTCCCTGGTGAACCTGCTCGTCATCGCTGTGGAGCGGCACATGTCGATCATGCGGATGAAGATCCACAGCAATCTCACCAAGAAGAGAGTCACCTTCTTAATCATATCAATTTGGGCCATTGCTATTTTCATGGGTGCTGTTCCGACCCTGGGTTGGAACTGCCTCTGTGACATTACTGTCTGCTCATCCCTGGCACCCATTTACAGCAGAAGTTACCTGGTGTTCTGGAGTGTCTTAAACCTGGTCGTCTTCTTCATTATGGTGGTGGTTTACATAAGAATCTACATGTATGTCCAGAGGAAAACCAATGTCTTGTCATCACACACTAGCGGGTCCATTAGCCGGAGGAGAACCCCTGTGAAGCTTATGAAGACTGTCATGACTGTCTTGGGTAAGAGACTACCAGCCATGGGGGGCAAGGCTGACAGTGCCAGTGAATTGATTTGTGTTGGTTTGGCTTAGCTTTTATTTAAAACAAACCAACAAACAAATGACTCCACAAAAATTGCTCAATCCTCCTAATGCAAAAAAACCTCACTGAACTTGTAAGTGCTGGAGGCATGTAGACTTCTGTGTGCTTTAGACAGTGAAATGGCTGCTGCACTGTGCAGAAACATGAGATAGAGGACTGGTCAACACACAGAAGGAAAGTGTCTCTTGTGTAGGCACCTTGTTATAAAACACAAATTGTGAAGGTGTTTTGTTTTTTGGCTTTTTTTTTTTTTTTGAGCCAGAAGATACAAAATCACTTTGGAGAAAGGCTTGTGAAGGTTTACAATTACCTAGTAGAACATTTTCAAAATAACATTCTTTAATATTCATACAAGGCCATGAGCTCTCATGTTGGACATGGGTAGTTTTCTTTGCACATCTTCCTCCTGGCTGTTTCCTGAACACAGAAACTTCTTCCCCTTGGAAACGTACCTTCCGTAGGGAAAGGAGAGGATACCTGGCAGGTCTGTGACTTTGATAGAAGTTTGCTTTTCAAGGGAAGGATTCACCTTCATTTTGTGGATATTGCATGGTGCAATATACTTTTAGATAATGATGGTACAGTGTAGCCTTAGATCTCTAAATCATTACATGAGATTTGACCTGGGTTCTACCCTGAAGACACTGTTGATACTTGAGCAGCTCAGATCATCAGGTAATTGTGATGTAGTGCACATTAAATTAGAGATGAACAGAGTGGGTGGCTGATCCTTGGAACAAATACTAGCTGTAGCAGTCAATTTTCCTTAGAATTACTTGAATCTGAACAAGATGTGTCCTGGAAATCAGATATCATGTGAGCAGGGCTCCAGGTGGAACTGGGGGTACACTGAGATGTTTGTGAAGCTGGGCTCAGGTAGTGGTGGACTCGAAACCCACAACTATGGCTTTACTGTTCTAACAGCTGTTCTGATGCTGGATGAGCCAATGTAGCAAAGCTAAAGCTTTTGGGAGAGCTGGTGGCCATGTATACCTGGAACACAGTTGTGTCATACTGCAGCATGATAGTACTAGAGAGCTCTGGGGGAAACTGTAATTTTTCATGGAGGTAGGACTTGCCAGTGTAGGAACTTCAAGGTGAGGACACTTGCTTCCCCTTGCAGTTTTTGGATGCTGTTTGCACAGTCTGGTATCTGATTTTTTTTTTTTCTGAAATAGTAGTACTGTGCTACATAATTGTCTACTAAATGGTGTTTTAAAATGCTTTAGAAGCTGAAATCCATTAAACTTCACTGTGCCTGACTTGTAAAAGAAAGTGCACTGATAGTTCAAGCATGTACAAGGTTTTCAGTCATACTTCTGTGTCTTCTGAAGTTGGCTTGTCCACTGCCAGAGCCTTGTCTTTCTAAATCCTTCCCCAACTGTTCTTCCTTTTTTCCCTTTGATTTTATAAAACCTATAGAGAGTCAATGTGGTGGTTGTTCCTCTCCCCCTGCCCTTGATTGCAGAGGAAAGATTTGATCTTTTGCCCCACCTAAGCTCTCATGCAGAGAAACCTAAACCATCCACCTGGAAGGAGAAAATCCCTGCAGAAAAACTCTGACTTGCTCCAAATATGATCCTGCCCTAATGTATAGGGACCGAGTAGACTGTAGTTAGCTGCTGCATTGGAAAGAGACAGAAAACAGAGCAGCTTTAAAAAGCAGTTCTCTGAGCATTTCTGTTGAAGGCATAACTGTACCCTGCAGCCAATGTGGGAGTTGGAGGGACAGGGATAGTGGCTGCCGTTTGCTCATCCCTCGTGGTCCTTTAGCCTGTGGCAAGCCTTCAGTGTTCTCTGTGACCATGCTGCTGTGTGGAAATAAACCCCACTTAAAATCTCATTTCGAACTTAATGTTTCTTTTACTGGGGAGTGGGGCCTTAGGACTATGGGCTGATTTGAAGTTCAGCATTAGCTTCCTCTTACTCACAGCATATGGCTTTTCAGCCATGAAATTGAACTATAATTCAGGCAAAGCATTTAATGATATTGTGTGCTGGGCCAGGGAAATTTAACTCAGCCTGAGTGCTACTTTAGAGATCATAATTTTGTATATTTACTTTGTCAGTCAGAAAAAAACCCGAAACAGAGCCTGCTTCCAAAGAAGTCGGATTAGTGCTGGTGTTGCTGGGTGTACAATCTGCTTCAAGCTCCTGGGTCAGAGGAAATGTATCTTGGCATGTTCCTTCATATCAGTTCCCCAAATTTTGACTCTGAGAGGCTTTTTATAAACATTTATTTCTAAGAATGAGAACTTGTTTTTTTTAAACTGTTTGAAATGTGCTTTCCTGGCCAAGTCATTCAAGTGCTCTGTGCAAAATGTATTAGAAACCAAATATCTTGTTTTCTGGACTTTCCAATTACCACAGGAGTCACCAAGTGACCGAAGTGATTCTTCCAAAACTCTGATTACAACCACTGATGCAAGAGCCTACAGCTATATGCAGCACATGGGTTTTACCCAAAGCAGTTTGTTTTAATGGTTTGTTCCAAAACATCTGAAAATGCTTTGGAGTACATGCCTGATATGGTCTTAACTAAAAGCCTATTCCAAGATGCTGTGCTGGATAAAGCATAATAAACCCCAACATTCTTGTTCATGTGCTCTGTTGGTTTCATGGGAGATTCAGGACAAAATCCTTCTGCTCTGCAGATGTATGGAAGGAGGCTGTGTGTAGTTGGGTACTGCCAGCATGCTGCTCCTCGCAGCTTCCTCCTGCTCCCTCCTTGGCAAGGCTGGGCTGTGGCTGGCTGCCCTTCCAACAAAACATCCCTGTCCTCTCTGGGTGTTCTCCTCCTGTGGCCCTACAGTTGAGAGTTGGGGGAATTGAGATTTTAGTGTCATTTCATGGATTCACGGTGACCACAGCTTCAGGTGGCTTTTTGCACCATCCCTTAGGGTTGGAGTGTCCCTTCCAGATGCTGAGAGTCAAGTCCCTGTCATCTACATATTCCTGCCAAAACCCCTAAAATAGTCCATAATGGCGTAGGAGTAAGGGTTTCCCTTTGGCATGCTGAACCACAGGGAGTTATTTAATTGAAACTGGAAGATGTGAAACTTAGCAAAAGGGGCTAAAATTCTCTTGGGCTGCTCTTGTGGCATAATCCCAGCTCAGACTGTGACTGCAACTTTGAAGAAGGATGGCTGCAGGTGTGCAGCTATGTGATTTTCAGGTGGTTGTGTATTTGGTAGCTCCTCTGGACCTGGCAGTGAGAGTCCTGCTGAAATAGCAGCTTTGGGGTGGATGATTCTCAGTTTCAGTGAATTTAAAGTTTAATTGGTAACTTGCTGTTTTAACGTGGTCGCACATGTGGCAAAGGCAGCTGGAGCCTACTGCACTTTTTTTTTCTCTCAGTGTTGGCATGCTCAGGAACAGCCTTGATGTGCAGGGGTTTATGAAATGATGCTGTTGAAGCATCAGTAGTGCTTCGAGATCCACAGGAATTAATTTTTAAGCAGAGATGGTGTAATCTACAAGAAAATCCATGGTTAAATCTAATGGAAAATCCTCAAACTAACCTTGAGGCATTGTGACACCTGATCTCCCATAACCTGGTGGAAAGACTTCTAGTTGTTCTTCTAATCTACGTGGCAGCTAGGCTGTATTTCATGTCTCTTTTGTGAATTTTAAAGAGTCCCAGAAGATAAGTTATTTTTGGAGTGTGGCACTTCGTCAGGGAGGGGAGCTCCTATGGGATAAATATTCTGCAAACAAGAAAATTGCCAAAGGGCTGAGACTGAGGTATATTTTTATGCTTAACCATGGTTCCCTCTGAAAGCTTGGTGGTAAAAATAACAAAATCTGAGCAAGGCTGTGAGTCTGAGACATGCCTCACTTTCATCTCTGTGGTGCTAGGAGCAAAATGTGTTTTTGATGGAGTCAAAGCAGCAGCCCCGTGAAAGCATTTTCCAGCAACTTGGACACTGTCATTGCATTGCCCCATCCTTGTTTTCAGTCGTGGGAAATGTGTGGAGACAATCTCTGCAGGTTATCTTCCCTGACTTTTGCAGCCGAAACCTTTTAGGGTTTTGCTTGTATAGGTAGACAGGGATAGATCCTAGGAGTTCGTGGACTAATCCTGCCTGCAATCTTGGGTTCTGTTTGAAGGAGAGATTTCTGTGGCTTTTGTTAAATGTGGCTTTTGGAGTCTCTCTCCTCTCCTGCTGACTTCCATAAAAGCATGGTTGCACCTTGCACACTTTGTGGTACAAGCAGTCAAAACGCTTTCAGCATCTGTTCTAAGGAAGGTTTGTTCCCATCTCAGTTTCTGCATGGAGCTGGTGGATTTGCAGCTTTGCCAGTGACCCTTGGTCGATAGTGAAAGCTCTGTGTCCAAATACTTGGTGAGACACTTAACTAGGCACAGTATTGTCTGGGTGGTTGAGTTACAGTGCTCATTAAAACTGATGGGATTTGCTGGTGAACCCCAAGACAGCAAATCTGTGCAGTGTTTTCTCCGTTGTCGATGATAAGAGAGAGCTGGTGCCCTGCTCACAACTGCTTACTCAGCATGCAGGAGCCAAACCAGTGTGTCGAACAGAGACTGACCAGGGAAAACAAGTGTTGTGGTAGCAGCATGCAGCTCCTGATGCCAGTGGGCAATGGAGGAATGTTATGGATGTTAACCAGTATCTCAAAACTAACACCATGAAATTAGGACTTAGCATCACAAAAATCTTGGTACAGCAGAGTAGAAAATTCAGTTCCTGAAGAAAGTGGTCTCTTGCCTTTCTGTTCAATATTGCCTAGAACAGGGTAAATCACTTGGTTGAATTTTGTCTGTAGTCCGGGAGCACAAAGTTGCAGCAAGATCCACAACACCTTGTCCTGGATACATTTTTCAGCAATCCTACTGCTTGCTGAATCACACAAATCCACTTAACATATCCTTATGGCCTGCCTGTCATATGGGCAGTGTCCTCTCCAGTCCTCGATGGGGAGCAGTGTCCGTGCTGCTGACACCAGCCCGTGTGCGCGGCACAGCTGCTGGGGCGGCTGAGGTGCTGCCGAGCACTGGCTCTGGAGCTGCCTGGCTCCTGCTGTGATCCAAGCTGCCCTCCCACTGCTGGCTTCCACAGCTTGGATATGGGAATATCAGCAGCTTTTAAAAGATGAGGTGGACTTGCTTGTTCTACCAAAAGCATTGAACAGATACCCACACCCCCAGGAGAGCTTTTAGGCATGTAGATACTATTATTTGTTGAATTATTTTTTTCTAAGCTCCGAAATGGGGAAACTCTGCTGCGATAAGTGATTGGAATTTCCTTGGTACATTGTTCAAACTGTGACTGCTGGGCAGAGTTGTAATTTTCTATTTTTGTATGTCAGACAGCAATTGTGGCTTGTGCTAAGTTAGCATTATCATGCATATGGCTACTCCTTCCCTGGGCTCTGGGCGAGGGATCACGGGGTGCAGTGCAGGGGGGAGACCAAGGGGCAGATGGGGCATCCCAGGGCCCCTCTCCAACTTGTGGCTGAGGCTGCATTTGATAGCGATGTTCCCCCTCCTCATCCTCACTTATGGTGTGGGTGCACAGAAACATGGGAGGGTGCAAATGCAGTATTGAACTAACTTCTAAGCTGTGGTTTTAATGCTTTCTTTATGTTGTGTTCAGTCTAAGATCTCCCTTACTCTCCCTTTAATTTTTTTTTTGCCTCTCTCGCAGGGTTCTCCCCCACCACTATACACATACTTCCTCATACTTTTTGTGTTTTGATTTTGGGGGTTTTTTCCCCACCCCTTCATTTCTTTGTCCTGACTGCTCCATCCTTCACTTCACCTTCACTAACTCATCTATTCGTCTCCTTCTCTCTTTTCCTGTGTAACTAAATTTTTTCCTGCAGCCGAATCACCGTGTCGACAGTGCTTGTGCGTTGTAGGCAGTGGCATGCATCCTACACTAGCTGTGGGCTTCCCACTCAGGACATATTTAAATTACGTGACACTGTCTTATTAATTGGCACTGCAGAGTCAGCTGTAGGGTGGCAGGAGACCTGTCCCTTTAGATCATATTACAGCAGTGGTGGAAGTGAACCACCTGATATCTTCTCCTCCAGTACATGAGAGAGATGAGCAGAGGAAGTGTGTGTTCAAGTGCCAGTTCTCTGCTTTTAAATGCTCCAGAGCTCTTGTTTATTTATCAGCATGGATAAATCACTGTTGTGATGACCTTTTCCCACATGTGTTTGAGTCGATGCTGTCAGCAGCTCAGATTCTTGCTCCCTGCAGTCTTCTGAGAGCTGCCCTGCCTTCTGCTCAGGGCTTGGCAGAGAAACTGTAGCAGATATAGTCTTGCTACTGTCATTAGAATTTTAACCTCTCCTGCTTTTATCATTTTTGTGTAGAGTTTGATAAACTCAATAATCTTGTAAGATGTTAAACACTCCAAAACCCGGAAGTTTGAAGTCAGGTTTGGTTTTCTTTTTATTGTCTCCTATATTTCTAGGTGCCTTTGTTGTCTGCTGGACCCCTGGCCTGGTCGTCCTATTGCTTGATGGCCTGAACTGTGCTGACTGTGGGATTCAGAATGTTAAAAGGTGGTTTCTCCTCCTGGCCCTGTTGAACTCTGTCATGAATCCAATAATTTATTCCTACAAAGATGATGAGATGTGGGCTACCATGAAAAGGATGATTTGCTGCTCCTCTGAGGATAAGAGCCAGGAGAGACGCTCATCTCGGATCCCCTCGACAGTTCTCTGCAGGAGCACGGATACCTCGGGCCACTACATTGAAGATGGCATTATTCAAGGGACAATTTGTGGAAAAGGGGATCTTGGTGACAAAGGAAACTCCTGAGCTATGCAAGGGACTGACTTGGCTGGAAAAGGAGAGGGGGAAGGGAGAGGTTTTGTAAGAGAAGATTGACTGGCAAAGCTAGTAAACAATATATCCACTTTGTTCCAGAGCCTCAACTCCAGTGTTAACAAAAGTTCTTATAAATAATTGCCTGATGGAAAAACACTTTGTAATGAAGAAAACTTTCTGTGCTGCCATCCTTTTTGACTTTCAAGTACATGAAATTGTTTTTTCATGTGAATGGAATAAATACCTCTCAGAGACTTCTTGTGCATGGAAACAAAGTGTAAGCAATGTAGTGAGACCCTCCTTAGGCTCCTACAGAGAAAAGAAACCTGCCTGCCTGTGCAGGTTTGGAATTCATTGAGTATTTATGCTTTGAATAGTTTTTGTGCATCTTGAGGAGGATTATAGGCTTGATTGGACAGAATTGTGATCTGTTTTCTTGGTTTATGAAGTTCATGAAATAGTTCATACTTGTCTCTTCTCTTCCTCCTCCTTATCTTGTTTTCAAAATAGGTAGTTTCATAGTTTATTAAAGCTATGCCAGAAACCTGGCTCTGATGGGAGACCCAGACCAGGCGCTGGTGTGTGTGTCTGACCATGGATTGTCAGGATCTGAGAGTACAGAAAGCACAAAAGCCATTATTTCTTCCATAGTGGGGTGAATGCTGCAGGGAAAGACAGTGCACTCTGCTGCTGTTGTGTAGGCAGGCACTGAGAGTGGATTAACAGAAAAGCAGCGAGGCCATGTTTATTATGCTCCTTATTTCCCCAGATAACATCAAACAGGCTCTGCCACTGAGAGAAATGAGATCCAAAACTCTGGTTTACAAGGGAACTTCTAAGGGAAGTTTAAACACCCATATATCCATGTTCCATCAAGCTATTTACAATAAAAATTAATTTACAGGCAAAAAAAGCCTGAAATCAATTTAAGCCTCTACAATAGTACAGTATGCATTGATTGCTGGACCTTGTCTGGACTACACGTAACCTCCAGTTTGCAAACAGATCTTACTGGAACAGGTGCTTGAGGACAAGACCATGAAACAGCGAGCAGTGGTGGGCTTTCGGCATTGTGACTGCTCAAACCTAGCGCTGATGCAGCCACAGCCCAAACAGCTGGAGTTCTGACTTATGGAGTGTGCTCCAACAGCGGGTCCAGCAATACAGAGCGCGAGGGTAAACTTAAAATTTAAATTTTCAAATTGAAAACTGGATTGTAGCTTTCTCAGTACTCTAAAAACCTGGCTCACGCTGCCTGGGTTCAACAGCAGTGAGCTCCCTGTTGCTGTTTTAACCTCAAGAGGAGTTTCCTGTGTTGTCTCCTAGAGAAAGTCTGATCCGTAAGGTATTAAGGCAGGTGACCACAACCAGAGGTCACTTTGAAAAGTTGTGGAAGTTTTGGCCACTTGGAATTACCAGAGAACAGCACCAAGAACGTATTTTATGAAGCTGAACGATAAATACCAGCTGTGGTTTGCACAAATTCTTCCTTTGGTGCCACGTGCATGTGGATATCTGGACTGTGTTGGTCAAAACAGAACCAGCCCTCGGCTCAAAGGCTGAGTGGGGGACTTGCAGAATGCACTGGGGGACTTCATAGCAGCCCGTAGTGTAGCTTACAGACACAACAAGGCCCTGTTCAGAGAGCTCTCCCGTAACGTGCATTGTCTTGTAGGGATATGGCCCAGTATTCAAGGTAGATGTTGTATTTGAGTAACACTAGAAAGGTTTACACATTTTTTGCTATTATAATGCAATTTTTTTTGTGCAAATACTACTTCACTGCTTTGGTGTTCTGAAAAGTGTGTAAAGTGGTGCTTTGTAGAGGCAGTGGTGTGGTGGGTTGAGCCTGGCGGGAGACCAGGTGCCCACCAAAGCTGCTCCATCACTCCTCTCCTCAGCTGGACAGGGGAGAGAAAATAAAACAAAAGATTCATGGGTCAAGATAGGGACAGGGAGAGACTGATCACTAGTTACAGACTTGACTTGGGAGAAAAATTAATCACATCAGAGTAGGAGAATGGGAAATAAACCCAGATCTTAATACTTTCTTCCCACCCTCCATTTTTCCTGGGCTTAGCTTTACTTCTGATTTTCTCTATCTCCATTCCACAAGGATGCAGGGGGACAGGGAATGTGGTTGGTTCATCACTTGTTGCTACTCCTTCCTCCTCATGCTGAGGTTTCCTCACACTGTTCCCCTGCTCCTTTGTGGCGTCCCTCCCACAGGAGACAGTTCTCAAATTTCTCCAAAGGCATGGGTCCCCCATGGAGTCACGAGCCAGCAAACCTGCTCCAGAATGAGCTTTCCATGTAGTCGCAGCCTCCTTTGGGCATTCCCCTTCTCCAGCATGGGATCCTCCAGGCTGCAGGTGGATCTCTGCACCAGGGGCTGCAGGGGAAGCTCAGCTCCGGCGCGTGGAGCACCTCCTGCCCACCTTGGTATTGGCACAGTTGTTTCTCTCACACATTCTCACTCCTCTCTTCAGCTACAGTTGCACAGGTTTTTTTCATCCATCTTAAATACATTACCCCAGAGCTGCTGCCACTATTGCTGATGGACTCAGTTTTGGACAGGGGTGGGTCTGTCCTGGAGCCAGCTGGCATTGGCTCTGTCAGACATAGGGAAGCTTCTTGTGTCTTCTCACAAAAGCCACCCCTGTACCCCCCGCCCCACACCACTTCCAAAGCCCTGCAAACCCAACCCAGGTGTCATTGCAAAGGCACAGCATGAGAGCACCCCTGTCCCCACAGCTACTGCAGTGCACAGTTTGTCTGAACTAGGCTGAAGCTCTGTATACAAACCCAATAGAAAATAAAATGCTACTTCAAAATAAAATTCTCGTTTTACTTCCTGTTTGAATGGTGATTGAACTACACTGATGGGGAAATGTTGTTTCATGTTACTGTGGGTCTAGGCTGGGAGTGGGGGTTGTTTTAATGAAAATTTCTTATTTAGTAGCAACAGTAGGCAGTGTATTACTTGGTTGAGTCGGGCCCTGAAGAGAGCTTGGATGAAGGTCTTAAGCATCTGCAGCAGTGGAGGAAACATTAGGTCTTTTCCTGCAGACCTTGGGATTCAGGATGCAAAATAACTACCTGTGGATGATATTTCCAGGTAAGCCAGAAAAGATGATTTCTGTGAAGGTAAAGTACCTCTCTGTTTTTATAGCACCTCATGCAGTGGACTCCTGGTCTGGGTAAAAGTCTGAGAGGTATGACCAATCATTCTGCTACAAGTAAAGGGGAGGGTTTGAGGTCTCTTATCCTTTCTGTGGTCTAATTAAAAAAAAAAAAAAAAGAAAAAAAACCCCAAAAGCCTTCAATGAAAAAAAACCCCAAAAGCCTTCAACGAAACAAACCCCAAAAGCCTGCAAACTGGTGCTTGGAGAATGGTACTATTTGCAATGACATGCTCTTTGTTTCTGCAGGATGCTTTCCTTGGAGCTGCTACCTCATGGTCTACTGCTATAAATTGCAGTGTGACATGACTGGAACAGGAAACTGATCTTGCATCAAACTTTCCTGGGAACTGCTACAGCACAGGCTGTATAATGTTTCCAACATCAAACTGTCTAAACATCTACCTACTCACAGAGCGGGGAATTCCTTATTAACTCCGTAAACATTTATCAGAATAGTTTGTCCCAAGGAAACCATTAAAGTACTATTTATACTTGAGTAGGAAAAAAAATAATTAGAAGAATGAAGGGCAGTTGGTGAAGGCAAGGTCTGCAGGGTTCCCTTTTTCACTAATATCCCAGAATATCAGTATCGTTTGACTTTGCATGTGCCTGCTCCTATTTATATATGTCAGTATACATTCTGCTGGGGAAGGCTTTAGGGTGAACACTGGCAGAAACCCCAGGGCATTAGTTCTTAGGAGGCAGAGGAAGGCAAGGGAAGAGTTACCATTAGGTCAGATAGTTGGGAGATTCTGCGTGTTACTGGTGGTGCTGGAGGTCTTTCTGCATCTGAGAGCCTTGAGAGCTGCTGTATTGCAGTAAGCAGCAAGCAGACACTTCTAAGACAACATTTTCATAGCAATTATGGTTTGAAAACCGTTGTGATATTCTCCTCTTTTCTTCTCTCTCCAGCTGCTCCCAAACCAAAGTTGCTTTTCCAGTTGATCACTGGGGCCAGGAAGAAACGCTCCATGGCTTTTCCCAGGGCAAAGATGTATGGTCTGTCCTCTGTGATTTGCTCTCGCGTAAAGCCTGTGTGGTCACGATCATTAGAGATGCTTTTCAGAGAACTATTATTAAAAGCTGGGAACAATGAGGTTTTATTTTACATGATAGATCTTTTGAATCTTTTTGGATAAGCAGCTAGACTGATCATTGTTTAATAGCTGTGTGCGTGGGAGAGAAGTTTCCCTAATATCTGTGCTGTCAGTTTGACCTAGGTGGTGTGGGTGATGAGTCCCTCTGGGACAGCAGCCAGATTGCTAAAGCTTGAGTGTCTCTAGAGCATGACCCTTCCACTACTTTGGGGCTGCTGTACCCTGACTATTTTTCCCTCTGCATAGGTTTTTTGCGAGCTTTTTTTTTTCAGTAATTCCTGCAGACTGGTGAAATACATCTGTATTTGTGCATATGACAGCTTGTGCATGTATTTGAACTGCAATAATTACTGCAGCTATATGATGGTGCCTTTCTCTGATCAGATCTTTATTTTATATATATTTATATCTTTTTTCCCCTTAAAACTCTCTTCTGAGTAGCAGTGAACTGTAGGAGAAATACTTCTGATATGATTTTTTCACACTTTTAGTGAGCTCTTCATGAAGATTCTAAACTACTGGTCAATGAAAGATGATGGGGGAAGGGTCATTTTAAGCTTGTCATATTTCTTATGCTTTTCCCCTATGGTTCTGGCTACTGCCCACTATCCAAGCAGATGCAGGGAAGGATCAGCCTTTGGTCTTGCCCAAAGCAAGGGCTGCTTGCAAGATTAGAACCAAAAAATGAAAATACATGGAAATGTTAAAAAGAAGTAGGCAGGGAAATTCTGTTATTTATCCCAGCCTATAGTTCTAATTAAATAATTTGGAAGAAGTGATCCCACTTTCCCCCTTGCACCCACTCCTTCTTATGCTGGCGGAGCTATTTGTGAGACCATATTGTGGACTGTAGTAGCTCTGAAAAATAACCCTGGATGACACATTTGGCTAGTAACTACAGAAGATTTTTTATTTGTCGTGAGCCGGCAGCTGCATTATTTCCTCTACTTGCTATGTGGAGTCACACAGAAGATTTGTTTTCTAGAAATCTTTGTAAAACACAATCCTCCTTAAATGCTAAACTTTGCAGTGACTAGGCTTCTATCAGGGAAAAAGAAAAAAAAATCCATCTGGAAATGAGGAATTAGGTCATGAGAATTTCTCCCCACCCACAAGGTCTTATGGAAGATAGGAAATTTAGACTCTTATATGCTTTGAGCCGTTCTTCAAAACATCCTGCTTATCTTTCAAGTACCATTTGGTCTCTGGTTTCTTTTGTACACATTTTTATGGTATTGAGAGTGTTTTTTCATTGCAGCAGGCAGAAGCATCTGTTTTCTTCCAACCCACTTAGAAGTGCTCCTTTGCAGCTCACAGGTATGCTATTGTGAATTGTCTTGTACGTGCATCCATGCATCTCCTCCTGTGTAAGCTGCAATGAATCAATGTTTAAACTACCCTCTGCTGTACTTCCCACAGACCACTGTGCTAGGGACAGCTTTTTTTACTGAACCAGCCTTTACTTGAATCCCAGGTGAGCACTTAGGATTCTGATATATGGCCCTGTAAGAAAGTCAACACGCAGAACAAGAAAAGCACAAATCACTTGTTAATCTGTTCTCAGCAATAGCTGTATTTTGACTTATATGTTAATGTCATTGAAGTCATAGATATGGCCTAACTTCTCTGAAAAAACCCAAAAGAAGAAAACAGAAACTCCCATTAAAAAGCTATGGCAAACCAAACAACACAACCCGTCCCCCACCCCCACCCCTCCCCNCAAACCCAACACTGTGCATATCTGTAGGCCAGGAGTAAGTCAGCACACTCACCATCCCTGACTTTTAGTTTGCCCGACTTGCTTTGAGATACATGAAAATAAGGAATTCTTGTTTCTGAGCACAAGTAATTGCTTAGGGGTTTGGTATGTGATCTCCTGAGGATGTGCTTCTTATCTAGACAGTTTCTTTAGCTTTCCTCCTAAAGCTTCTGTGGAAGGTGGTGGGATACTGGCCCCGGGAGAATAGTCTCACCCATTATTGCATTTCATATGTGTAATAGTTAAGAATATGTATCTACTGTATTGTCCCTAAATGTTAAGATTCTTTTGCTTATGCTAAAGACTCTCACAGTTCTGTAGCACTAGTTTTATCCCCAGGTTCCATTTGTATTTATGCAAAGAAACGCTTGGTGTGTTGGCTTTACTTAGATTTCTGTTAGGAATATGCTCAGTTGCTAAAGGATGTCAAAATGCATGGAAGTGAAAAGGCTTGATCTCCAGAGATGGAAATGTTATTAATGCCTAAATGATTCTATTCAAATCCCAGTTAACACGTCAGTTGTTATGAATGTTAGTGTATTGGCTTGTGCAGTGCACCCTGTGACACCGGGCTGGGATTTTCCCACAGGTATAAATAAGATAATTTAGTTAGAAACGTAAGGGTTTGTGCCTGTAGGGATAAAGGGCCGGTGAAGGTGAACTCGCAGTTGCTCACCCCCGTGCTTTAACGCTGTGCACAGTCACACTGCTCTCAGTGGCCCCTTTTCTGTGAGAGGAGCCCTGTGTGAGGGGGCAGTTGTGAGGTGAAGACATTTAGTGGTATAGTTTAATTGGTAAGTCTCTGCTGTGTGGGGAACCGTCCCTGTAGCAAGAGGCTGGCTGACAAACACACAGCCCCTCTCAGACACAATTACCGATTTTAAAGAGGAAACATTTGTGCCCATAACCACAAATTTACAATGTTGGATTATGTCCCAAATTTGACCTACATTGTTTTGTCCTATTTTCTCCTTTATAATCTCTTTGCACAGTCTGTGTAATTTTTTGTGTGTTCTGCTTTGTTCTTCAAAGCATAGATTAAACAACACTTCTCTCTAAACAGATAAATTCCAGCAGTACTGAGCCCTAGAGCAACCCTTCAATTTCACAGACCAGACAGCCACAAAGAGAAATAAAGATGGCTGAGCAGAGATTTTAGTCTTGAGTTTTTGCAAGGTCAGAATACCAAAAATAACAAAAATAGTTATGCTTGTATGTATTCGTTTAAGACGTTGGAGGAAAATACTTTGTCAAAAGAAAAGGAAACCCTGAGCTTATGACTGATTTTTGCAGTTAAAATGTGAGTTGGGAGTTCTAAACTTTTAATTTGTGAGTTTTCTGGACAACAGAAGCAAATAATCTGTTTTCTGATTGACTTCTCTGAACTGGAGAGAAGCTGCCATGTGCATTCAGCTCCTTCCCAGCACGAGGGGATCCAGGCAGGAGGGTGATCCCCTGAACCCCTTTTCCCACCTAAGCCCACGTTTCTGTCTCCGTGGGCACCAGGAGCTTTGCTGATTTACAGAAACAAAACCAAGCCCAGGGATGGAGGAACTTCTGGAGAACACAGTGTGAGCTCTGGCTGGAGACTTTCTGATAAGTGCTCGTGCCTCCTGTCCCCAGTGGAGGCTGAGGTTGCACCACGGTCCTTGCTTCTGTGGAGGCAGGGGCAGACTCTCCTCTGCCCAACTGTTTATTTTCCCAAAACCTGTTGGTAAGGCAACACCTTTAGACCTTTGCCTCTCAGCCAAGTTTTGTTGAAAGTGACTGATGTTTTCAAAAATTTCGAGGGACTAGTTAGGCAAAAAGTGGCACACTGCCCACACCTCATTCCATTCAGAAATCGGGATAAAGGTGTTCTGTGGATGAAATTTAGGCTTGCCAGCACATAGATGAGGACTTGCAGGAAGAGGATGAAGGCAATCCCCAGAGCGGCTTCCCAGCAGATCCCCAGCACCCTGATATCCCACCACTGCTGTGCCTCTACCAGGAAAATACCAGCATCTGCCGTCTTTATCTATTTTGTGGTCAGCAAAATTGTAAAAGAATTATTGAGGTGAAGTAGCTTTGACTCCTCCCCTCTGCAGGAGTATGAATATGGCTTCTCCAAGAAGTAGCAGGATGACTTGCAAGGAGCTGTGAGTCCATCTGTAAACACAGATGTGAAGGAAAATCAGGCTCCTGCGGTCGCTCACCTTGTGTATGGTCTGCCTACTTTGTGATGCCTGAGGTTCAGAGGTTTTGCAAAGTGACTTGAGGATTTAGTTCTGTGTGAGTTCTGAGACCTTTTTGTCTGGTGGGAGTTGACTGAGCCAGAAATCACAGAGGGATTGACATGAGGGAGCCTCAGGGGATGCAGATGGTCAGAGGAGATTCCCAGTGCAGAGGGAAACTCTTATTAACTAAACCTGATGCTACTGACTCTTCATTGGGCTGTTGATACAGTACTAGCTGTAGTTGTAAGCCCTTTTTGTCTGAATGGGATTGGGCCATCCTGGTGCTGCAGGTGTTCAGAGGCTCAGCTGTCATGTTCAGGGGCAGCAGGACCAGGTACTGGTGTTCAGTGCCCTGACACAAGGGTGAGAAGCTGAAAGGAATAGTAGGTGGTGTGACACCTCAGTATCTCAAGGGATTTAAGCCCAAATGACTCTGTGAGGGTTGCTAGACAGGAGCCTCTGGTGGATGACAATTCTCTTCTCTCTCTTGGCCCTCTTGTCTTGCCCTCTATCCCTTCTCACCCTTTGCAACAGCAGTACAAGCTTCAGAGTTGAAGTACAAAGAACTTTCAACCAGTGAAGCCACATGTTGATTAGAATAAGTGCCAGGGATGAGATAACACTTGGATTTGGTATGAGCAGTTCATCCTCCCCTGAGGCAGTCAGACTGAATATTTTGACTTGCTACAATAATTTCCTGTGGGCTGATAACCACTGATTCGATACGAATGGTAGTAACAGGCTCCATCAGGAGCTGTCCTGAAGGGCTGTTGATTCATTTAATCCCACAATGAAGGTTGAGTGAGCTATTATTTCAAAAGGCAAGCTGGATCCAGCATGTATTTGTATCAACATGCCAGAGATGACACAACCAGTGCCTCACCCTGCCCAGCAAAGTGGGTTTTCGCTAATGTTTTATTTGGTCTCCATGTTTGGCTGGGAGACAAGCAATGCTCTTTTGATGAGTTGTTTCTATGAACAGTAAACTAAAACATTCTCTGTGAGAGGGTGGCACTGCTGTGTTCTGCTCACTTGATTTCTGTGCACCTCCCTTTTGCATGGGCTCTAGTGGGAGATGTCACTGTGAGAATGAGGACCTAGGGCTTCCTGAGTTGCCACAGTGACTGGGACTGCCTGCCCACCAAATGCAGCTGGGAGCTCCTTACAGTTTCTGCCACATTTTGGAAGCCACAAGGAGAGGCTGTGGGAGGTCTCACTGAAGGAGTCCTGGTGGTCCTGGTCAGACAATGTGCAGTAGCTGGTTCCCACCTTCATGTGGGCTCTTCGCAGGTTCCTCGTCACTGCTGTCCTTGGAGAGCCCACAGGCACTCAGGCATCTTTCCAGGTACGGGGTTTAAATTTTTGTCCCTTTAATTTTTAAGAAACATTTTTGACATTGTCAAAGCTGAAGCAACTGGAGCTTTCTTTGATCCAGGAGTGAAGTTGACTCAGCTCTGCTTTGCCCGGTTTTATTTAAAGACCATGACTACTACTTCTGAAACATTACTCATGAATGCTGTTATTGCATTATCTGCTTTTCCATCTGCTAGGTGCCAGGCCCCAGAAGCACAAATACCATAACAGTAGCAGCTGTCAAAGGTCTATTTAGGCATCTTCAAAAAGTAGTAAAACCTGATACCAGTAAAGATAAGCCAAGTTTTGTTACAACAAAGTTTTCTTTGGGTCTGATTTTAGAAATGTTACTACTTATAGCACCTCTGGAATTTTACTTTTGATAGGAGGGAGGTTGTACTCATCTATTATTTTAAGTACAATTATTTGCTTATTCCTGGTTTAAACAATGTTGTGTTATTTTTTATAACCCACATTCAAATATATAACCCTCTGTTATATCTTCCCTCAGCACTCTGTTTGGTTGCTCCCCAACTCTGGGAGTTCACATAGGACCAAAAAGTACCACTTGGGCAAAACCCATGTCTCATCTTCTGGGTAACCCCCATGACTTCATGACAAATCAAGTGTCTAATTATAAGCACAGCTCATGAAGCAGGAGATGCCCTGAACCAAGTCCTGTGTATCACTTAGAAGTGTAAAATTACAATTCTGTGGTGAAGAGTGCATTTAAATATGAATGATAATTGGAGCAAAAAATTAAATGAAACCTTCTTTCTATTAATTGAGTAGGTCTGAAGACTCCTTGAAGACAGGTGTCCCATTAATAAGCATTGCCTAATGGACTGCAGTTCCTTCAGAAGCCTCGCAGCCTTGACTGGACACAAGGAAACAACCAAAGGGTTCTGCAACGCTGCGGCTCCACGATGCTGCACACAGACAAGCTGCGTGTCTGCAGGAGGCCCAGGCACCCTATCCCTTGTCCTGGCTGCTCTTGCACCCCTGTCCCCACCGGCTCAGCACCTGCTGGTCCTTCAGCCAACCTGGAAAATTGCAGGAGAGCACAGCTTTTCCAGTCACAGCCCAGCAGGGACAGGGGTGATGATGTAATGGCCACCAGCTGCTCTTGGGGTTAGGTCTGCCCCACGAGCAGTCACAGAGGTGAGTGGTGCCCTGTGGCAGCTGCACGTTCCCTGAGAGCTGAAAGACACAGCGGCGGCACCAGCAGCTTTCCTGGCGTTTCATGGGCATCTCCCTGCTCATGACTATGGATGTCTAAAAAGTGCACTGGAGAAATGCAGAGATGGGAGGTGGTTGTGCTGGGGCCGGGCTCTTCCTGTTGATAACAACTGCAGCCTGCAGTCTGTCAGGTAAGTTGTACTTTTGGTGTGGCTGGTTTTTTCCCTGACAGTGCAGCCTTGGTGCTGCCATGGGGCAGCTGGCAGGAGCCACTCTGGGAGGTGGCACGGCACGTTCCCTGCAAGGTACATGGCACTCCTGGTCCCCTCCTCCCTGTCGCCTGGAGCCTGCCAGGACAGCTCAGCACCTCAGTGGCATCATTGTGTGGTGCCTGCTGGCCATGTGCCACCCCAAGGGCTCCCTCACCACCCTGGGGACTTTGCATGCAGCACTGATCCTCTCCAGCCCTTGGAAGCCCCTCACCTGGGACTGGGCAGGGGGGTAACAGGGTGGTTTAGGGAGAGGGCAGGCAGAGGACTGTAAAGATGGGGTTGTTGATAAGGCTCCAGCCACCAAACCGGTCTGGAACCGTGTGATTTGGCACAGTGCAGGAAGCTGTAGCTAACAACACAAAAGATGAATAATTGCAGGTCATGGCATTCATTCTCCGAATTTAAAACTGATTAAGCTCTTGGTGAGGGCAGGCAGCTGCAGGTTCGGGCTGCCTTTGTCCCCCCAGCCATGGTTAACATGGCACTGACGTCTGGCTGGCGAGCAGGCACCTCTCCTCCTCCAGCTGTGCCCTTCACCTGGACAAGGGCTGCTGCAGGGCCTCGCTGTGCCCCTCCTGCCCTGGGCGTCAGAGGGGATTTTGCACAGTGAGAGCACCAGGGGTTCTTCTCCTGCTCCTCAGTTCTCCACCCAAATCGGCGGAGGCGATGTAAGCTGTGACACGGGGTAAGTCACAGCCACTGCACGTGCCTGGCTTAAGGAGGTGGAAGTGAATGGGGCAGGAGGGACAAACATCTGCTCCAAACAGGCACATCCAGCCCGGTGCTCTGCCCTGATGCTGCCTTGAGTCACGTCCCAGGCCACAGAGACAGAGCTTTAGAGGGGTTCATGGGCTAATGGACCTGCCTAAATTGAGTTTAGTTCTGTATTTAAAAATAATGGATATGTTTAATTGAAGTGAAATAGCTAATGACTGGGATCAGGGAGGTTTTTATAATGTCGTTGAAGGGAAAGTAAAAATAAAAGGGCTGGTTTCCAATTAGGAAACTGTAACCTATATCAAACTACATCTTATCAGCATTGTCTTATCTAATTTTACATTGTCCCTCAGTGCTTGAGAAGTACCACATATGTCTACAAGTGAATGTGTCCTTGGAAAAGAAACAGTAGCCACTGTGAGTCCCTGCAGAGGGCTTGGAGTGAACTCCCGAGGATACTGCTAGTTCGTGTAAAAATGTTGACTTTGGACTGCTGCTGTATGTTTTGAGCTAAGCGTCTGTGTGAGTTTTGCTGTCAGTCTGCAGGTAAAATGCTTTGGTACAGTTAATGTGGCACTTCAAAGCCTGAATCCTGTGAGCAGGAGGCTGAAGCTAAAACAGGAGAAAATGAATCCACCAATGTTTGCTAAATGGTCCTTTCCTCTGATTGCTGATGGTAGTTCAGTCCCTTCCTTGTTGGAGTCTCAATGTCTACCAGCTCCTTTCAGAGTGGCGGCATTGCTGACCCAGGAAAATTAATTATTTTCTTTTGTCTTCCATTTTTTTCTCCATTTCACTGAGCAACCCTTTGAGAACCCCCTTAACTGTCTGTGTGTCTGCTTTTAATGTGTCTTTTCCGCAAAGCCTGCAGAGGTGCCCCCCAGCTAATTCTCTACAGCAACAAGGGACGGCGCACAGACCTTCAGCACTGTCAGTCGTGGGGAAGAGGTGAAGTCTGGGATGGTGAGCGAGGCTTAAATTGCTATGCATGGGGGAGAGAATGATGCTTAATGGAGCAGCAGTTTCAAGTCAAGGGTGAAAGGAGTGCATGACAGCAGACTTGGAGAGGGCTGGTGCTTATCTGCCACTTGCTTTGTCTGCACATGGGGGAAGTGGGGATGCATCTAGCAACAGCATCTGTACACAGGCCATCGAAGTGCATTTGACATTGCACAAAACTCATAAAGAAAGCTTATTTAAGGTGCTCTGTGGTGCGCACAAGCCTTGAACTAGGTATGAGTTTTCTCTTGTGTGTTCCTCAATAGAGGAACCTCCTGTATGAGATTATGGCCACAGCTTCCAAGCACTGCTGCTGTTGCAGAATTCTTTGGCTTCCCTTGGGGAAAGTTGACTGCAGTTGCATTTCAGTTTACAAAGAAGATAAAGCAAAAGAGAAAGAAAACACCCAAGCCAGCAAACAAACAAAACCCCAGAGAAAGAATCAGGTGCAAAAATAGAAAGGGCTATCACAAAAATAAATCATTGAAACATACTGGGTCACAAACTGGATACAAGCCATTGGTGTTGGGGTGTTGCAGGTAGAGAAAAAAATACAAATTTTGTTCTGAGATCTGTTAATAGGATGATTGCACCAGCAGCATGGGAGCCTGACAGTAGCAGGTCACATCCAGGACACTGGGCTAAATGTTCTGGACACACTGGGAGGTGTCCAGCAGACAGCAACAAACCTGGCAGTTGTAGAAAATATGACCACTGAGGAAAGTCTGAAACAATCGAGCTGGGCACTAGACCTTTCTCATTAGAGAGGATAAGCACCATTACTGGGTGCTTTAAAAAGAGATGAGTGTGCATGTTGGAGCCTCAGCTGTGGTTAGGTGCATCTTAAACAAAACAATCTTAGGTTTCATCCGGCACTGTGTTCTGGGATCTTCCTGTGCTATTGCAGATGCTGAACTGGGGCTACAAAATTTTCATCCTTCTTGTTTTGCAGGATGAAGGAGGAGGAAGGCAGGCTGGCAGCCACAGCACAAGACCTCACAACCACTGCTCCCAGATCCCATTTCTGGTTCCACTGCTGGTCCTGAGCAACGTTATCTGCAGGTAATCACCTTACAACTCCTGGACTTCTTGAAAGGGTTAAAAGCTAAACTCTTTCCTGAAATGGGCTGAGGTCTCTGTGTGAGTGGAACTAAAGATCTGCAAAGTAATATTATGTTGCTGTTAAGGCGGCAGGAGGGATAAACTATCCTGGCTCATATATAAATATTTGTACTTACAAACAGGAGCAAGGGTAACTGAAGAAAAATGTGAAAGACTCATGTTGTTACTGTTGTTTTTTGAAGTTTGCTGTCCTGCAATGAAATCCCTTTTAAATAATTCTATGGCAACCACAGCATAACAAACCCCACATTGCCTTCCACTCAGTTACTTTGACCAGCACCAAAACGCAGGTTGGTCACGGAATCTCGATGGCTGCTGGTGTTTTAGCCAAAGCACAAGTCTGCAGGAGCTGGGTCTTGCTTCTTTCTTTGCCCAGTTTAAGAAAATAAAAATAAAATAAAAGAAGTTACATACCAGGGAGTTACAGCAGGGGAGATAGAAAAATAACCTGTTTTATTACTAAAAGATAGCTCTGAGCATCCGAGTGCTAGGCCACTCAGTAATTAAAAATCATCTTAGAACCATGAAGCAAGCTGTGCCCTACACACTCCCATTTCAGACAAAACAAATATAGAAAACAGCTTAAAACAGATACTAAAACCAGCAGACATCCAGTTAATAACCATAGGGTACATTAGGCACATTAGGATACATTAGGAAATAAGAGGTTTGCCTGTTTATTTGCACTTTTTTTGGCATAAAGAAATAACACATCTCACAAGCCTCTCCTCTTTAGGGCTGAACATGCTGCTGGTGCAAGGCTGAGATGGGAGATCAGCAAAGGTTCCTGACTGCCAGCAGCAAATCCTGTGGAAAAAGCAAAGGCAGAGTTGTTAAGGGTCACCTTCTCAGAACCTGGACTGGGAATGGTGAACCCTGGAGCATCCTGCTCTTTTACCAGCACCTTGTAGGTGGGTGAGATGGGGTGCAATGCATTGAATCTACTACACAGAACATCCTGGAAGGAGAGGGTACTAGGGCAGGAAACCCCTCCTGCACACCAGGAGAATGTGGGTGCTGTGGCTCAGGTGGTGCAGAGCTGTCTTCTTGCTGCTCTCCACAGTCATGGGTGAGGTGAGTCTGGTTTTGCCAACCAAGGGGAATGCAACTGCTCTTGGAGATTAAAACAGGCAGAGGATGACTAGGACCTATGGACCACCACCACCTCTGAGGCAGAACTGCCCCTGGTAGTATATTCCCAAGCATTATTAGATTTAATTTTAAATGTCTCTCTCACTGTGATGTTCTCTGCTTCCTCCAGGAAGTTTGGTTCATTAGGTCCATTAGTGCAATTAAGGATTCAACACAGCAGACCACTTGAAAAACAGCAGTCCAAAGGGCATCTCACTGACAGCTGATGTGGCTTCTCTCTCACTCCACCAGAAAAGCTGCAGGAAAAAATAAGGAATGTCTGAGTGTGTCCTTTCCTGGAGAAACTTCCTTTTGCTGTGAAAAAGCAAGGGTGTTCATGAGGTGCTGCAGTCTGATGGGAAAGCAGAGCTTGCAAGGCTCTGTGCTGCAGCTGGGCTGGCTGGCAGAGCATCCTGGGGCCCAGCCACTGTTGTGTCTCCCAGCCCTCGCATCCTGGGAAGACCATCCATGCAGGAGGAGCTAGGATGGTCTCCTATCTGGAAGCAGAACATGAATAGCTGGAGGAACTTCTGATCACATAAAGGGGGTCAGCATGGCCTTGCAATCCCTAAAATGTGCTTGTGGGTCAGTGGCAACACACAGAGCTGTCTGCTGGAGATGGTGGATGATGTCTATCACGAGCCACATCCTACCATGGCTGCTCTTGGAGAGCAGGGGGTCTGGGAGTGAATCAGGAGTCAAGTTCCAGCCTCCCTTATGCATCACTTTTCTTCTCTCACACCTGGAATGGAGCTGGTCAGGGTGTGGGGCAGCTCTGGCATCATTTCAACCAAGCTAGAGCTGAGTTATTTCTTGCTGTGTGCATTTGGAAGAGGCCAGCTCTCCACGTTGTCCTGCTAGTAATCTGCTGAATCAGAGGACAGTCAGTGCAATGAGAGGAAAATCACTTGTCAGGGAAAGAGTGATGGCATATGCTAAAGCTGTTATGAGAATTTTGCCTGGCTTTGGACAACTAGTTTTTGTTTGATAATGTGGGAGATGATCAAGATCCACTTTTAGATTTCCGTATGGAATAATCTAAAACAGCAACTCTTGATGTCTGTGGGAAATGAGTCTATTTATGCTAGACAGAATTTGGGCATGGCAGACCAGAACAGCCATATGTTGCACAGTACTATGCCACCCTCCCATGTACTTTTCTAGTTAGTTCCTTACAATTCAATATGCTCAAAGTACAAGCAGGCTGTGCTGTGTTTCGGGAACTTGTGCAAGCAGAAAATCCTGTTAGGAGAATAAAGCTGCCTAACCCACGGATTGCTTGTTGCATGCTTGGCACCATCAATCACTGCTGTGCCACGGCAGCTGGAGAAGGTGCGAGGGTGCCAGAAGCATTTTGGCAAAGAGTGATGCCATCACAGCTCGTGGCCACAGTTCAGAGTGCTGCAGCCACCGCCCCTGGGTGACCACCTTGCCCCTGCCATGGACAAATGTTTTTGTGGGAGATGTGGCTGAAGTGAACGTAAAGCTCCACGGAGCCACCACATTTTACAGCTTAGTGTGTTAAGCTAGAGCTTGGCAGGTTTCCTCTTGTGTTGATATGCAGGGCAGTCAGCTAGGGCAGCTGTTTGGCTTCCAGGAAGGCCAGGACATTCCCCTGTGTCTGGAATGGCTCCAAGGGCCACAGTTACACCCAGCTGCTGTTCAGCCCACAAACAGCGTGTGCAGGGCATGCATCTTTCAGAAGGCTGTACTGACTCTTCCATTAGTTGAACACTTAGGAATCTTCCAGAGGTTCGAGTACTTTTCTCATACAAACTTTATTAAATTGCACAAATTCTTCCCGAGATTGTTTGTCCCATCACATCTGCAGTCTAGTCAATCTATTGTCAGTCACCACATTCCAGCTTATAAACCTGGCCAAACAACTACCCCTTGCACTCTGTATGCACAGTGTTACATGGGCTGTCATCCCCTGCCAAAGGCTGTGAACGAGTCAGAGCTGAGGAGAAAAAGCACTTAATTTAACCGAAACCCAGACAAACCAAAGAAACAAGAATCAGGTCAAGTTTCTACTGCAAAGGCTTGGGCTATAACTAAAATGCAGGTATTGGAACTTTCTAGACAATAAACACTCCTACAAAGACTTCTTTTATTCAGTCTTTAAAATGCTAAATTGTACAATAACACACACCCCCAGTCAATTAAGAGGATGTTTATTTTTCTATTTCATTTAGTTAAAAGCCTGCAGTGGAGACTAATTCCTACAGCTGTGTGCATTGTCATCAGCCATGCTCTGCACAGGAGCCAAACATTACAGCTTTCTGACAACTTTTCGGACGGCTGCATCTTGTGTTGCCATGGAAATGGACCTGAGCTCACTGAAAGCTGGATAATGGACTCTAAAATCATCACTCCTTATATTGAAAAATTGTTGGCGTGACCTTAGGTAGTAGTAGTAATACTAATGTCTCAGCTTGTGGAATGTTGGTCTTCGTTGGTTTTATTTTGTAGAAGTGTAATGGTCATGTTTGTATTTAAATTATCTGGTCAAATACAACCCTTCCGTTTGCATTGCACTGACTGACCACAGTGCTGCAGCAGTCAGATGCTGTTCAGACTCAGCAACAGGGAGAGCATCACTAAGAAAAAGGAACTGAGGAGGAGGATTGTTTGTTTTAACTAACCAGGCATATGGACACTACTGACCTTTCCTTTTATCATGTCTGTCCTGTTGCACAACCATTTTCCATTAGTCCAGAAGTGTTTGCTTGATCCACTGCCATTACAATATATGATAAAGTTCAACATTATTATGTCCCACATTAATGTCCTTTCACTTTGCTGTGTTCAGCAATCTTCAGCTTTGCCCTAGTTTCACGGTGTTCTTAATTGTACTGAAAATGTTTGCCTCTAGCATCATAGTAACATCTTACTAATCAAACAATACCAGCAAGGAAAATTTTACTAAGCAGATAAATTTGACCATGAGAATTTATACTGTAAAAAAAATCAAAGCTTTTAGAAACAAAATGTGCCTGTAGTCACAGCATGAAATGCAGGGCTACAAAGAAGGAAAATAAGAGTTGGAAGCCATCTTCTCAGCCTGTGGTTTTGTGGAAAAACCTTCTACACTCACCAAGAGTCCTGTGAAAACAAAGTGCTTATATGCCATTCTTAATCTTGAGATATTTTAATAGGTTGCTTTCCAGTTATTTACCTTTACTGAATTAGCAGAAGAGTAATTTTTTACTTTCACATTAGCTCTAGAGAAACAGCATTGTCCACCAGAAACTAGCATAGTTTTATTTATTACTATAGCATATCAAGATACGATGTTGAAATGCTTTTAAATCTGAGTCTTGAGCATATCAATATATTACAGCAAATCGAGGTATACACTTTTAATTCCTGGAAGAATCTGGCTCCCTTAGAAGATCTGCAAACATCATACATTGAAATACTGCTGAAATTAACAGTGCATATGTACTCTCCACCTTAATTTGTAATCTCATGGCATGCTTATTTTTATTTACTGATCAGCTGATTTGTGGGTAGATACATGGCATTTCAGGCTATTTGCTCTCACCGTGTTCTTTGCCAATCCTCTGTCAAATTAAAGAGAAAATTCTGTAACCATTTCAATCCATTTCCCAAATCTGACTTGCCTCCTTATGGTGCCTAACAGCACTACTCAGTAGTATTTCCAAGCCTATGCAGAGCTTTCCTGCTGTATCTGTTTAAAAAGATGCCTGAACTTGGTCCATTATAGTTAGAAGAGCTCTGTGACAGAGACAGGGTTTGCACATTCAGAGGGGAGGCTGGTAATGAAGGAAGCTAACACTTCTGCACTAAAAGTCATTAGGCATGCAGCCAAATTCAGATTTTATAATCTTCCTTGAGGCCATGCTTGTGAGACTCAGGGTTGTTTTAATTATATTGTTTCTTTCAAGTAGATTTTATAGGAAGAGGATTGCACTGCTTTCCTTCAGTGACTACTTTTTTTCAGAGGCTCAGAGGCCAAGTAAAAGATCTCTGCAGTTAATTAATTTCTGCAGAACCTTCTCACTCCCATTATTGTATGGGATCATATTTTAGAGTCAGGATTGTGACAGGGAGAGCCGAGCTGGTGCAGGCTGCCACTTGCAGAAGAGGAAGTTCTCTGAGCCACTCTCCAATCAGCACAGCCACTTCAACTACTGCTTACAGCCACTGCCAAACTAGCACATGGCCTCTTGATGCTCAGGAGACACCGAGTGCCTGTCCACTGAGGAATGCACAGGGCAAGGGTGATCTCCAGAAGAGACAGTCAGTACAGAGTTCTAGGAAGAGTATTTCACAAAATTTGTCTCTCTTTCAGCATGATCTGAAAACTGCATCCTCTTTTCCTCATGTTAGCTCCCAGTTTCAGTTTGGATGAAGTCAGGGGCAGATCCCCCCACTGACTTTAAAGCAGCAAAGTCTTGGCATTTAGAGGAAAATCAATATGAAGAATAATGATGTGATATAAACACTTCTGTTATAAATGCTTAATGTAAATAACAGTCTTTCATAGCATTTATTTAAATCCCCAGGCACTGGTGGAAAACAGGTCTCCAAATAACCTAAACAGTTTGGCACATTAAACTCTCAGCCCTTATAAATATTGGTAGTGTTTCAAAGAATGCATTTTTAAGTGAGCAATAAAAAGCAATTAGGCATGTAATTGTTGTTTTAGAGATTTAATCCAATTCCCACTGCAGTCAGTGGGAGTCTACAATAACTTCAATAGGGACTGAGTTTGGGACCTTATGCTTTTGAAGGCAGGGAGGGAAAAAGAAGGGAATAGGCAAACCTGAACAAAACAAGAATTGGGAATTTCATGAGCCTACATAAAATGCGCAAAACATTTGCGACAGAAGACATCTTTTTATTGGGCAGAAAGCATCTACTAACTACAACTGAACAAGATTTCCCCCTTCCCTTCCATACAATGCCCCTCCTATCACTTGACAGCCATATAATTAAATTACAGGATAGTAAACTTTTCTGAACTTCTCAAAGAAGGTAACTCAGTTTCTCTCTGTCAAATGTCACACCACCTAATTATAATTAATTGTATTTCTGTATTTGTCAAGTAGCACAAATGTTGTTAAGACAATGTACAAACCTGAAATTGGCTAAGCACTATAGAACTTATGTTTGATGTGTATTTAGGATAGACATGAATGCTATCAACACAGGCAGATGGAAAGCTTCAACATATTTTATATTATTACTTCCATTGAAAAGAAAAACTCTATTTAGTTTTTAAGGCAGAAATTGGAAAGATAGATTATTCAGAACATTCACAATTACTTGGGAGAATCATGGATGGTGTATCAATATCTACTCTGCAGAGATCTGAATTCAGGTTTATAAGTATTTTGTCTTCCCCTTGGCTGATGTGCAAATCTATTATAACTATGAACTTACACAACTCAAAACCAAGTTCTCTGCATGAATCTTTAAACTTTTGTCAGGATTATAACTGATGGGAAGAAATATCATGCTTGTTGCAAGATGTTAGTGTAATTTTATTGCGTTTTTTCCCTTGGTATCACAGGATCTCATTTACAGCATTTTGTTTCCTGTAGTACTGAGACTCCAGCCAAGTATTTTGCCTTTACTGAGTCAGGGTTAGGTTCATTGGTTTGGCTGAAATCTAAATGGAGTAAAGAGAAGATGGATGTAAATGGGCTACTCAGAGTTCTGGTGTAGTGAACACCCCCTTGCTTTTGGTGCAGGAAGAGAGGCGATGGCCATTAAGATGACCAGCCTGGTGTGAATGGAAGCTCTCCCTCCACAGTTTAAAGGTGAGACTCTAAAACTAAATATGGCAAATCATATTATCTTAAAACTTGCTTTTAAGGAAGAAATGGTATGAAGTTACACAACGCATTTTCCAAATATGAACGATGGCTAGTAAGGAGACATGATGCAACTGACTTCAGTGACACGGCAAAATAAGTTTCCAAGGATTTATAGCAACCTAAGTATTACTTCTGGTGATTTATAAAGCTGCACACAGATCTTCCTCTAGACAGCCAGAGGAACCAAACACAGAAGATAGCTGAAGTGATGTATTACTGTTTGTTTGACCTCGTTAGTCACAAGAACAGGGCCTTTAGATCAAATGTGTTCGCACCAAGGCCAGCTCTGCCCTCCCTACAGTTACTTGCCAACTGCAATAGGGCCTTGGAGAACTAACATTTTAACTATTGGACTTTAGAAAATGTATTCTACTCTTTCTACAACAATGCAAATACACTCCATTTTTAAGGAAAAGTACTATCTACCACCATTCCAAAAAAAAAAAAAAAAAGCAATCAAGGACAAACTACGAGGAATATGAGCAGATTGCAGTATCCCAGGGAAACCCCAGAGAAGCAGTGCTTTGAATTTGCTGACTGACCACTGGATGCCACTATTGTTCCACTGAAATAAAGTGCAGTGTTGTCATCTTCTGCCTGGCTTACTATCCTGAAGAGGGGAGTTCAAATAGCAGTGGTATGTGCAATTTTCAGTAGAAAATAAGCAATTAGATTTGAAATTATTAATTCCCTTTACTGTGTTTAGAAATTTGATTTTCCTCCCTGCTCAGAGGCCCTTCCCTGCAGGAATCACAGCACCAGTCTCTCCTTTTGAAGGCCCTGGCAGGCTACCTCCATGTTTTGACTAAAGAGAAGCAATTTCAAATCCAATTCCAATTCTCTTCATGAAGAATATTTAGGCATTATTCAGGAAAAGAAGAAGAGATGAATGACCTAACACTAGCCTCCAAAAATTCAGAGACCTGAACTGGGGAGATGGTCATGGTACTGTGGTCCCTAGCTGGCAGAGGCTGCAGGGATGCTCAAAGCCTCTATCAGTAATAAGCTCAGCTTTGGATGTCAGAGAGACCTTAAGATTAGAAGACAACAATGTTAAAAAATTGCAAAATTTTCTCTACATGAGTGGGTCTGGGTTGTCTTGCTTTTAAAATCTCTTTACTGTTTTTAACATTTTAAACTGTATATGTATATATTTGAAGCCAGACCAGTTCTGCCTCTGTCTGCAGAATCACAGGACATGGATTGCAGTATTTCTCACCATCCTTAGGTTTGTGTGTGCAGCTCCTCAAGATCTGTGACCTCTGGAAGCCCACAGGGAAACCCTGCAGCTCTCAGGACACAGAGCAGTGCTGAGGTGTTCCCATGAATGCCCTGCAGCCTTCCCTCCTGAAAGGGCCTTTCTTTCAACCTTGAGAGAAACACAGGGTGTAGCACTGCCCCAAAGCCTCCACACGGGGCATCCCAGGACACGGGATCCATGGACTATCTCATGCTGATGTTTTCCATGATTAAATTCCCACTTGGAGCTGGCGCTGAGCCCTGCTCTAGTGATAAAAAGTGTGAGCAATGATGCCGCTTGTGAGCCCCTCTGCTCCCAGCATTTCCTCAGTCGTTTTCCCATGCAAGTTCTCCACACGTCAACACCATTCATCCCTCTCTGTGCCATGGAGCCATATTGTGAATTTTTCTCACTTCCAGGAGACAAATCTGTCAGGAAGGAATAGACATTCTCCTCTTAACTGCTCTACTTGATATTCCAGAGGCAGTCACCTCTAGCAAGAGGTGAAAACAACAACTGCAGGTAGTAATGTCTTAAATCCTCTGCTCTAAGACTTTGCACTAAATCAGGGAATTACATGCTGGCACACCACTATACCACTAAAAAGAAGTTTTTCTCTTTCCTACAGACAGTGTAAAAGGGAAATATAGGTGGTTTTTTTCCTTATGAAACCCATACGCATTCCTTCTATTGGCAATTTCACACACACACACACACAAAATACTGGACGTTTGAAATTAAAATCAAGATTGCTTTATTCTAGCTGAGGAATCCCTAACCTCATTTTTCAACTGCCCTTCAAAATCCAGGATGTGTACTTTAGTCACCAGGGAAAGGTAACTGCCAGCTATGTGGATATGGAGCCAGAAATGACAGCATAATTTATGATTGAACCTAAAACAAATCACCATGATTTTTTCTTTTTCAGTTTTCAGCAGTTCAAGTGATTTCAATATGACAACAAACCTTTCCCACCATGCTTTGTGATAATTTTTATTTCAAAAAATGCCCTTTTTATTTAATGTGGATTCCTTTTATGCTACAATGTAGATGTTTAAAAAGATTTCTTTGGCTTCATTTCAAAAGGGCACTATTTAACTTTTTGTAAATCCAGTTGAACAATGCAGAATACCAGTTTTCATTCAAAAGGAACCTGATATAATAATATTAATAGTAACCATCTTAATAATCATCATAATAATCATAATAATAATCTAAGTATTATAATCTATAATAATAAGATTATTATAATCATAATAATCATAAAAATAATCTAAGAGCACATCACAGCCTGGACAATGACTGCAGAGGTGCATAAAAGAGTTGTTACCATGCCCACAGCATACAAAATCAGGTGTTGTTTCTGCAGATATTCGAAGAAATAACCTAAGCTTATGGAGTGGAATGTTCAGGTGTTTCCTGAAATGCAATTTCTGATAACAATTTTACAAAAATTATTTCACTTAAGGACATTTTTAAACATCCATTTTTTGGCCTCAATCTGGTTTTTTTAAGCAGTTCACTTTGTTTCTTCAAATAACAGAAAACCTTTCTTAAAATATTACCCGAGAGACCGGTAAGAACAAGTTACTCATCATTGTCTTTCCAGTTCTGGACAGAGAGTTATTGTACCAGCTGTATTTGTCGTGTTGAAACTGTGTGTGCTGGTGAATGAGAAGTTTCTTTGTGCAGGCGTCACATTAAGAACTAAGGAGGAAACAACTCACATTACCAAGACTTTCTTACTATCTTTAAAAATTTAGATTTAAAAATATTTTCTTTGGTTTTGGTTTGGCCTTTGCATTTCTGTTGCAGGCACAGTGTGCAAGAGGCAGGGCAGCTATCTGCACAGTCAACATGTCTGGGCAGAGATATCTGAGAGATACTGCTCACTTCCATACTATTGTCCTTCAAATTTATTTTAAAGCATAAGTATTTGATTATATTTTTAAGATATTATCTTGAACATTGCATTTTTGCTAAATGGTTAAAGAGTTTCCTTTCAGATGGTAATCTGTCTTTAAATTTCCTTTTTTGTTCCCTAGTGCAGGTGATGGCACTTGTGCATGTGAAGTTGTACATAGGCACTTGACCATCAGCTCTCGCCAGGCTGAAGAGTGACAGAGAATCACATATACAATTTTTTCCTAATTCTTTTGCTGAGCTCATCCTAAAAGAAAAAAGAAAGGATTTTGATTTAAGTGTCTTTAGCTCACCCTAGCTCAGACTATACTCCAGCGGAGTGACATGAAGCACCTCTCTTGGGAGAGGCATTGTTCAAAACTAGCTGCAGCTAAGAATGCTTAAAAACTGGAGTATCAGCTGTGTTCTGTGTGGACAACTGCAGTTTAATGGTTCTCCAAGCTAATCAGAGATCAGCTTAAGAGAGACAGGATTGGAAAGATTACATTATATTGCTTTTCCCACACTTAGTGTTGCTTTGTGGGTAACAGAATGAAAGGACTGTGCTGCGGTAAAATATGATTCTAGAAATTTTATGTTCCTAAATATTTCACTGTATGGTTGATAGTAGGACTGGATGAAAGCTTTTAATTCTTCTTCTTTTTACAGTCAATAAATTATGTCTCAGTAAATTTTCTTATGGAAGGGGATTTGTATTTGCCTGCAGTGTCTTGGTAGCTCTAAGGCCTGTGCTGCTTCATAGGACTGAAGAATGAATGGTAAACTCGGCTGAGAGTGTCAGGGGCATATTTCTATTGAAATGTAATGTTCTAATGATCTGAAATTGGAGCTAAGAAAACAAATTACAGCCCTTGGTTATGGAATGGATTTCCCTAAAGATACACTTAATACTTTGGTGCTTCAGTTCCCACATGTTTAAAATTAACACCACTCCTGCTCCCTTTTCTCTGATAACGCTTCAGAGTTTGGAGTTCTGTGTTTATTTTGGGGTGCTAAACTACAATACAGATTTTTTTATTTGCTGACAGTAAAGAAAGTCTCGTTTTCATGACTGGTGAGAGATCAGATAAACCACAGACTGTTTCTGCAGACACCAAACTAACACATTTCATTCATTGCTTTCTCCTGAAATGCTATTTTGCTGCTTTTCACAAGCTGTGGGAGCTTTTCTTCATTTCCCTGGTGCTACCTTTGGCTCTTCCTCCTTCACAAACACACTACAACAATTTCAAACACTTTTGAGTGCCTCAGTGTTTGGTAATGGCATTTGCACAACTATTTCAGCAGCTGCTCTAATGAAGGAGAGCAGTTAGGTGCCCAAGATTCAGTGACATTTAGCCCTGCCTATAGTGATATTTCACAAGTGTGAGATGCTGAACAAATTTTTGTGAAGCTTTTTCAGATGGAGATTGAAGCAGACATGCAAAATATTGCATGTATTCTCCGAAGATGATGTATGTGTAGTACAGGACAGGGTGGGAAGAAGAACAGCTGTTTCATGGCATGAGTTGCTATAGCTACTAACATCAAAATTTGTCATGAACTATCTGCATCACCGAAACTCTTCAACACAGTTGACCTAAATGGCACTGTCTGTGCTGCACCTTACCTCATGGAAGGGGTCCCTTGAACCACTAATAATTTGAATGACTTCAGAAGGGAACCTGAGTTTCTGCAGGCATTGTAGCCATTTGATGTTTTATCTTCCTCCAAAGCTCTTTGGGGTAAATCCAGGGAAAGCTTACCTGGTGCCTGCCTCCCAGAACAGGAGGAAAGATTGAGTGTCTATGGCACCCATGTCAGGTGTGGAGATAGTTAAATGAGGTAAATATCTTCTCTCATCTTTAATCAGAAATAAGGTTATAGAGAGAGAAACGTGTGGTTTTAGCTCCCTCAAAGGGATTAGTATCTAATGCCTCATTGACACTAAAACTGGGGAGTCCCATTCTTCTCTCTGTTCTTTCTTTCCCCTCTCTTCTATCCTAGATTGTTTTGTACTTACTCTAGCATATTTGGAACATCCTGTGAGCCAATTCATTTGCTAAGCTGCTGGAACTCTAGCCCAACCAAAAAATTAAAAGAAATAGAATTAATGAGCTGAACTGACTCAGATGAGGGTGCAATAAAAACCAGGGCCTGTGCAAAAGCATAACTGTGTAGATGATTTTGGGGAGGAGCAGTGAAATAGTGGCAGTCCGTGTTTTAGTTGGCATCTTGTCACTCACCCTGAGGCAATCTTGTTCAAAAGTTTTGGCTGTGCTTTCTTTTCTGTGGAGTCAGCATCCTTTTTATGTTGCACCAGCTTGGATCCCTGAAGCTTAGTTCGCTTTCCGTGGCTTTGGCTCAGCACAAAGACTTGTTATTCTGACAGGTAAGAACACTATCTCATCTGTGGATATTTTTGTGACTGTTGATGTCCTTGGTCAAACCCCTGGGGAAAGATAGGCATCTTTTTCTCTGCTTTTTTAAACCTAACAGGGATTAGCCTGAAATCTCGCTGTCCAAGTGCAAGAGCAGAGGAAACTTTCAGTCAGAAGTTGAATGTCTTTTAAATACTGAGCCAAGTGACTCTCATGTAGTGGGACACCGGGGGACAGGAAGGACTGGATCACACAGGTGGGCTTAAGAATTTAAAGTCCTGTAACCTGCCGTACATCTCTGCATCTTTGTAGCCTCCAACGGGCTCCAGAGACATCTATAAAGATCACTGCATGACTGGAGCTTCTAATGTGTGAGCTGGAACTGAGAGCAGACCTTAAAGTGCTTACTAGTGCAGAGCACAACCCACGGACTGGCTTATAAGGTTATTTTTATGCATCTCCACAAAAGGACATGAAAGCCCTATGAGCTGGGCTTTGTTGAGACGCAGTTCTTACACCAAGAGACAATAAAGGAGTCACAGGCTGCCACTGGCCTATTGCATAACAGGATCAGACATTTTAATGAGCTTCTGCTAGTCCAGTGTTCATCAGCCCTGCTGATTTGTAATCAAGCAGGACACTGCTATAGAAACCACTCCAGCAAACAGCGTTTTTGAATGTACTCGAGAAGATGAGTTTGAATTGAAATGCAAACAAATTGTGGATCAGTCCATCTCTTTCTGAATTGTAGGAGCCTGTTGTCCTACTGTTCATGTTACGGTTTCATCCAGCTTGAATTTAAGTTTTTAGAGATATTTTGTATATTTCATTTCATAAAGCAGTTTCCTCTGGTTCTTTAATATTTTTCCATTATAATTCTTAATTCCAATTTTTAGCAAATAATTACAAAGAAAAAATACCTCTTCAAAATTTTTCTAATAATTTATTCTATAAAGTATGTTTAGAAAAGAAATTGAACTAAAATTAGTTTTTAGGATAGTCTATATGACAGAGGGGAACAGCTAAGAAGTAACACAAGTTGTTTGGTTGTTTTTAAACTGAATTATAAAGCAAAATAAAAGGAGTCTCCAGATAATTCAGTTCATTAGATTCAAGCATGCCCTAGTAAGGAAGGAAAAACCTATTTAAGGAGTTACTCTTGAAATTTGGGTTACTGTCAAAGACCTGACATCCACTACAGGATATTTATGATACTACTCAAGAGAGTACAGGAAATAGTTGATGTTATCCTTTACTGCATCCCTTAGCACCCCAAACTTCCAAAGACACCAACCTTTCTCTACACCAAAATCCTCCTTATGTCACCCTGTTATGAATCACTTTAGAAAGCAGTGGTTTATTTCTCACTGTAGTTTACAAAGACTACGTTATACCAAACTGGTGCATTATCAGTGAAGGACTGTGTTGGGCTACAGTTTTTCATAAGGTAAAATTTCCTCTGGTACTTTTGCCTGAATGCATCCCACAAAGACTTTTCCTTTCCTGGCCAGCCTTTTAAAAAAACATAAACCAAACCCGATCCATGAAGCACAGCAGAGTGCTTGGGGAGTTCTCCTTTGAATAGCATCAACTTCAAGAACAGCTGCTAAGATCAAATGGACAAAGGGAATTTGGCACCACCCCCCCCGTATTATGTTTTAAAGCTCCAGGAGCTTAATCCTTCCTGTGAACAAGGTCTGTTGTCCCACTTGCCATTACCACTAACATATTCTGTGTAAGTCTGCTTCCTCCTGGGAGTGCACCTGCGGCAAAGTGAGGTATAAAGGTCCAAAGTCTCTGCATTAACCTGAGCAATAAAATGGAAGTTTGCTTCTGCGCTGCGAGGAATGATTTCCTATGACCTAAATAACGCTAGAACAATTCAGTTATTAAAATGTTAATTAGTGCTTTTGCAAAGATACTAAAAGCCAAAACAATAATCAGTATTTCTGCAAGCTGACAGAACGTCCTTCTGACACAGCAAGAAATAGTCAGTTTACTTGCCCCATATTCTTTTTCACCTGCCAGGAGAGGTAGTTATGGTCTGCTCTTAAATGAGAGAAATAACTTTATTTCCAATATGTATGACAGGAGTACATTTTGCCCCTGGAAGTTAAATTTTGTTGACTTTTGAAAGGCTGATTTTGACCTTACTCAGCATTTTTCCATTCTTAAGCGGACCTTTGAAAACCAGAAATGCTGAATGAAAGAGAATCTGGAAGCAGGGCAGGCAGTGTGTGAGAGACATAGGGAGGTTTATCACATCTGTGTTTGCGGCAGGAAAACCTACAAGGCTCATTTTCTTTCACAATTCAATCCCTTGTTGCACACAGAGCATTGCTCTGTCTACTTGGTGACTCTAACAGTGAAAATGCTAATGTACTACTTGTGTTCTATGTTACTACTTTCTTGTACTGAAAACACTCAGAGAATAAGCAAAACTTGCCAACTTGGGTTGAAAATTGAATTTGAGAAAGGGTATATAACTATAATCTATTAAAAATAAAGATTTTACATCCTGATTGCTGCTATTTCTCTGTGGTGGTGTCTTTCCAGTTGTAACAGTCACTCTGTCTACTGCATTCTAAGCCTCTTTTCTGTCAGTAATTTTTCTTTTTTTTTTTTTTTTGATTTCTTGATTTGGTCTATAACACCCTAGCTTTTGAAGGAAAAATGGCAAGAATAATGATCAATTTCTTCCTGTCACCAAAAACCAGGAAATAAAGTCTCTCAATAAGTTTACTAGGTTAGAAAACTGACATTAGTTTATTAGCAGTGCTGGATGCATGGGGATTTCTCCTCAAAGCATTCATAAAGAGCAACCTAACAGGCCAGGTTATATCCGTGAAACCAATGCATATTCATCACATTTCTATTACATATTCATTACATTTCCTGAATACACGTCTGTATGCTAATTATTTCTATGAATTTATTTGAATATGAGGTCTTTCGAGGGTCTTTGGTTGTTGTTTGTGAACATCCCATGACTCAAAATTTCCCTTTTAAGGTCCTGGATTTTCTGATGAATCTCCTTTCCTTGAGATCACTTTGTTTAATGCTTGTAATTACTTGCACTGAGTCCTCCAACAAAGTACTCTCCTCAAAGCTAAATGTAAAGAGAATATTGGACCTGTTATGGTGACCTCATCTTCATTAAAAAAATACTACAACAGGTTAAGGTTGATAATATTGAAAATTATTGTTTATTAACCTGGAAATACATTAGGATGAAAATTTCAAATTTTGAAAGGCAACACGTCACATATCTAGTGGTGTGATGTTGGAACGTTTAGTTGATGTTCTCTGGGCCAGACTGGTTATCTTGATGCTCCTCCACAATCACTCCCAGCCACAGAGAAGGCTGTCAGGTCTTGCACAGGGAGGCATTTTTGTGACATGGGACTGGGAGCAGAACCCATTGAGAGCAGCTGTGGACAAGGACGGGAGAGTTCTTGTGGATGAAAAGCTGGACATGAGCCAACTCAGAAAGCCAACCCCGTTCTGGGCTGTATCCAAATAACCATGGCCAACAGGTCGAGGGAGGGGATTCTCCCTTTCTGCTCCCATGAGCCCACCCGGAGCACTGCACCCAGCTCCAGGATCCTCAGCACAAGAACCGTGTTGTCCTGCGGGAGCGAGTCCAGAGGAGACCACGAAGATGCTCAGAGAGCTGGAGCACCTCTGCACCTCAGGCTGAGGGAGTGGGGTTGTTGAGCCTGGAGACGGCTCAGGGCAGACCTCAGAACACCTTCCCTTACTGAAGGGAGTTTACAAAAGAGAGTGACTTTTTACACAGGCAGAGAGTGATGGCACAAGGGGGCCGGGTTTAAGCTGACAGAGGAGCCGGGCCTGCGCCGCCCCCGGAGCTGCGGGCAGGTGGCGGAGGCGCGGCCGGGCCGCGCTGGGCCGCCCGCGGGCGCGGCAGGGGCCGTTAAAGGTCTCCCGGCAACCGCCCGGCCAATGGCGGCGGGGCGGGGCGGGGCGCGGCGCGGGTTTCACCCCGCGGGGCCCGGCCAGGGCCGCACCGGCCGCGGGGCTCGTTTGGAAGCTGCTTCCCTGCTCCTCCTTCCCCCTCCCTGCGGCCGCAGCAGGTGGGGGGTGCGCGGG
>VWZW01004607.1:278316-378482 GCA_013397115.1 Edolisoma coerulescens
TTTTTTTGATTTCTTGATTTGGTCTATAACACCCTAGCTTTTGAAGGAAAAATGGCAAGAATAATGATCAATTTCTTCCTGTCACCAAAAACCAGGAAATAAAGTCTCTCAATAAGTTTACTAGGTTAGAAAACTGACATTAGTTTATTAGCAGTGCTGGATGCATGGGGATTTCTCCTCAAAGCATTCATAAAGAGCAACCTAACAGGCCAGGTTATATCCGTGAAACCAATGCATATTCATCACATTTCTATTACATATTCATTACATTTCCTGAATACACGTCTGTATGCTAATTATTTCTATGAATTTATTTGAATATGAGGTCTTTCGAGGGTCTTTGGTTGTTGTTTGTGAACATCCCATGACTCAAAATTTCCCTTTTAAGGTCCTGGATTTTCTGATGAATCTCCTTTCCTTGAGATCACTTTGTTTAATGCTTGTAATTACTTGCACTGAGTCCTCCAACAAAGTACTCTCCTCAAAGCTAAATGTAAAGAGAATATTGGACCTGTTATGGTGACCTCATCTTCATTAAAAAAATACTACAACAGGTTAAGGTTGATAATATTGAAAATTATTGTTTATTAACCTGGAAATACATTAGGATGAAAATTTCAAATTTTGAAAGGCAACACGTCACATATCTAGTGGTGTGATGTTGGAACGTTTAGTTGATGTTCTCTGGGCCAGACTGGTTATCTTGATGCTCCTCCACAATCACTCCCAGCCACAGAGAAGGCTGTCAGGTCTTGCACAGGGAGGCATTTTTGTGACATGGGACTGGGAGCAGAACCCATTGAGAGCAGCTGTGGACAAGGACGGGAGAGTTCTTGTGGATGAAAAGCTGGACATGAGCCAACTCAGAAAGCCAACCCCGTTCTGGGCTGTATCCAAATAACCATGGCCAACAGGTCGAGGGAGGGGATTCTCCCTTTCTGCTCCCATGAGCCCACCCGGAGCACTGCACCCAGCTCCAGGATCCTCAGCACAAGAACCGTGTTGTCCTGCGGGAGCGAGTCCAGAGGAGACCACGAAGATGCTCAGAGAGCTGGAGCACCTCTGCACCTCAGGCTGAGGGAGTGGGGTTGTTGAGCCTGGAGACGGCTCAGGGCAGACCTCAGAACACCTTCCCTTACTGAAGGGAGTTTACAAAAGAGAGTGACTTTTTACACAGGCAGAGAGTGATGGCACAAGGGGGCCGGGTTTAAGCTGACAGAGGNTGTGCTGGGCTCCTCTGCCGAGCCCCGCGGTTGTGGCGCTCCCGTGGTCTGGGCTCGCCCCGGGCCGGGGGAGGGCCCCGTGCGGGGGCGCAGCAGTCTCTGGCCCGGGCGGGGTTGTGGGTCCTGACATGTGCTCCATTCTCTCAGGCTCCGGCTGATCCGCGGGGACGAGGGAGAGCCGCGGCAGGGCTGGGCTTTGCCGGCTCTCCCCCGGCGCTGTAAGGCCCAGCGTGTGCTATCTCTGCGAAGCTACAAGCGGCAGATGCTCGGAGGTGAGAGTCGTAAAGCTTTCTACTGAGTCAGGGAATTTGTGATTGCTCGGGTTGAGCTGGCGGCTCACGTGATGTAAGAGTACAGGTTCCGTAAGTGACTTGGGCATTTTTTTAAAGTGTTGTTCAAAATTTTATTTGTTTGCAGCAAAGCTACTTTCAATTTGAAGATTGAGTCGTAATGCGTGACCAGTCTGTAGTGTTACTGCATCCCCAGTTCATGTAGAATGCTCTGCTGCTTGCTGTGCTGAAATAGTTAAGCAGGGCTCCATAGGCTGCCAAGGTATGATAGGAATTTCAGGGCAATGACTTAAAATAAGAGGTATTCGAAGTAAAATGTGAACGTATTAGGTAAATTTTAATAATGAACTTAGGAAGGCGACCTAGAGAAATGATTTGATACAATTAATGGAGATTTCAGATTGAAAGTGTTTATGGGGGAAGTTGTTGTTTCTAGGGTTTTTTTTGGGGGGGGAGGATGGGGGCAGAAAACTGTGGTACTACTATCAGTTATAATTTGGACCGGAAAGATCACAGGAGAGGGTAACACCAGGCTCATGGGCCTCAATATCATGGTTCTGAAGCTGGCAGCAGATGCTAAGGAAAAAAATGTTAAGTATAGTTCGGTTGTACAGCAATGCTTTTATCTGTGTATCCTCCCAAGATGCTGCAGTCTGGAGCTGAAGGATTTCTGAGCAGAGGCTGTATCTGTCTTTTAGAATGTAATAGCTGCTGATGGATGTTTTTCGAAAAATTGGAGGCAGTTTATATATTTAGTATTCACAGCACCTCATGGTGATGCAAGTCCACAGATTAATTGTGTTTTATATGGGAAAAATGTCCTTATTTTCCAGCTTTGACACTGAGTGTTTCATTGCGTTCTTTTTAACTGCTGTGTTAAAAGAAGCAAAGAGTATTTGTTTTCTGCATGTTGGTCCTGTTTCTCCAGCTGTTTCCTCTTCTAGTTGAAAAGCCACAGCTTATTAGTTTCTTGTATGAAAGCATTGCTTGTCCTTTCTTGCACCATATTTAGGTGTATTCTGTCTTTTTTTACAGGGAGGGTTGTACCTGTGTGTGATATTTAAGGTGGAGCAGCTTAATATTCCTGGAGAAACGTTATGGTGGTCTCTTCTGTCCTCTGCTCCAGTGTTCTGTTAGCTGCCTGGGAGCTGTTATTTCCAGAAGACTAATCATAGGAACCTGGAATCTTTTCCTGCATGATAATGCCTAACTAGAGTCTGTTGGTTTAGGTGCATAGTAGAGTTGTCTTTTTCATTATGTTAGTTTGTGTTTATGAGCAAGGAATTTCAGCTGCTGATTTTTATCATCCATTTGTTCAGTGTGAGGACAACCTTCTGCAGTTTGTTGTTCAATCTATGTTTATTTTTGTGAATAACTCTGTATAGTACATGAGTATATCACCTGTTCATCACCTTTTTAAAATATGCTGAACAACAGAGATGCCTGCACAGACCCCTTTGGGGGTCTAATTTTTGTCTCTTTGGGGCTTCCAAACACTTTCCTCACCCTTCTATAACTTGTTCCTACACTTTGCTCTTCCCCATTTATAATCAGTTGTTAATAGATTCCTTAACATCTTAGTTTAAGAGCTTTTGGAGGGAACATTTTGAAAAGCTTTTTGAAAATCCAATTATACTGTCTTGCCCAGGTGTGTTGGATTATTCCTTCTTCCAGAGCACTGTGGCAGACTTGTCAGCATACCTTCTGTGGAAGGAAGGAAGGAACACTAACTTTTCACCAGTCCTATTGGTTTGCAGTTGCCAAGTCTGTTCTGTGACATGTTTTGATTAACAGAAGCCTGGAATTTACATGAGAATTATTCCTTAAATTCCCTGGTAATCTCTAAAGAAATTATGTAGTTATTTTCTTGCATTCCATGCCTGATTTAACTTGCAGGTTGTATGCTACCGAAACTTGTAAGTTTCCTAATTTCTAATATCTGGAATACTAGTTCTGGCTCTGCCCAGTAAATATCTCACCAACTTTAGGAACTAATAAGGTAGTGGTTTGGTTTTCTTTTAAAAAGTTCTCTGCTTGCAGAGACAGGTATAAAGTTTGGCTAAAGCTGACCTCAGGAAGAAGAGGAGGACATGCAGAAGGTAGTTTCTGAGGTTTTCCCCTTGTCTGTGACATAGGGAGATTTGGTAACAGAATGTTCTTCTCCAGCTACATATAGTAAGTGGTTTGTGAATGCAAAGAGAGAAATGCAGTTTTGAAGATTAACAATAGAGTTATTGTTTAGTCATAGGAAAATGCTAATGTGAAATCCATTGCATTAGTTCAAAATGGTGTAGGAATGTGGGAGCCAGATAAAATGTTTCCATGTGTTTCAATTTTTTCAGTGGTTGAATTAACAGAATTTCAGTCATCTGTGTACATAGCATGTAGAGTTGAATCTTGAGGTAGTGCATCAGATTATATTCCTTGTAACCTGAGTGTTTGAGGCAAAGACCATGACAGAACAATCATTGAACACTGAATTTTATCAGATGTGAAAGTATATTCTTGTGTGATTATATGTGTAGAGAAGATTGAATATTTATTTTGTTAAGACCCTTGGTAATTTTAATTTGTTTTCCTGTTTGTTTTTTGAGTAAAATGGAGGGGAGAAATGTGGTTGGGATTTCTGGGTATGATGCATTCAGAATGAACGCAGGCTGGGTGGTTTGACTTGCTTCTTCATGTTACTTTTGACAATACTGGGAAATTCTGCTGAAAATGTGATATTAAAGTTCCCATGGAATGTGGATAAGTTGAGGGATTTCTTCACCTTCATTTTGAAGCTAATAGATCAATAATTCAATTGCCACAATTTTGTAAGCGTGGGAAGAAAAATCTGGGCTCAGATTTAATTGCAGCAGCCATCATTAAAATTACAATATTAAATAAAGGTCACTAAAACTGTAATAGATTTTTAGAGGAAGGAATTTTTCTTATGATACCATTATCACTGGATATAATAAATACATTAGTGCTAATTATAAACTGTTATTAAGAATTCTGTAGAGAGACAATAAATGTCAAAACTCCAGAGAGGAAATGCAGGGGCTTCCATGGTGATTACATGAATTAAAGCATTAAATGTCCTGACATTATCAAGGATGTATTTGTAAAGCTACAAGGTCATGTCTGGAGTGTACCCTAAATTTACCTAGACTTTTGTGTCTTTGTGTCTATCCGGATAAAAGCCATCTGTGGATTACTAGACAAATGTAAAAGCTTTAAACAGCTTCATAGCTCCCTTTGGGTATTATTTTAATAGAAAAGAACCACATTGGTTTTTAAGTAAATGCTAAGTATGTGCCCCCGCAATTTCACAAGTTGAAACACATGCATGTCACAAGTTGTAGTATTTGAAATATACAGAGAGGGAATGTTAGACAATTTCTGGTTGATGCTGACTCTTCAAACTTTCTTCTGAGACATTGCCCCTCTCCAGAGATGCCTTTCCATATCGTCCCTACCTTGGTGGGGAGGAAAAGTTTTCTGGGTTAGCAGATAGTGCATTTCCTACTTGTGTCACAGCCTGTCTAGGTTAGGGATGACCAGATGGTGCAATATGATTACAGCACTGCGCTGTGACAATTCTCTGCTGATTGTTTGAGTGAATTTTACAAACCCAGTTGCAACTGCTGCTTTTCAAGTATAAACGTGATCTTTAGAAATTTTAGGTATGCTGTATTGTGTTAAGTTTATAATTCTGTTTCTTGCTGCTTATGATTTTCAAGTTTTTATATGGCCTGAACTCAGGCTTACTTAATCAGATTTCTGTCTTAAATCTTGGCACATTTATTGGCAGTTCCTATCCTGTCCCCCAAAACACCAACCAGTAATTTTATGAACAGCTTCTTTCAGCTCTTTGGGCTTACAAAATATACTATTTTTGAATTTTAATCTTTTTCTTAAAAAGAAAGATGTATTTTTTAGTGAATTATCTAGAAGTTTCTGGAAATATTTCTGTAGCTTTTTGTCCAAAAATTCCCAAGGTGGCTTTCAAAGAAGTTCTGGTATGTTATTACCATGACAGCACTTTTTTGTAAGTTCCTTGGGGTTTTTGTACTTCACTTGTTCCAACGAGCACTTGAATGCTTTGGTTTGATTACTGCTTCCTTGGTATTAATCAAGCTCTATGTGATTTTAGTGGGGTGTATGATGGGCATTTTTTGTTTGATATAAGATTTCTTTTTGCAGTGAGATGGCTCTGCTCTTATATTCACACTCCTGAAGCTGGGTTGCAGAGGCTCCTTTTTGGACGATCCATCCATGTCTCGGCCTCTCCAGGAATTTCTTGCTTGGGAGAGGAAGTGACACTGCCAATTGGGGCAATTACATGTAGGAAGCACTGTGTGGTTACAGGTTTTTTGGCAAGTCATTGACCCTTGAAGGGAAAGTAACTGTAACAGATCCCTCTGTACAGGGAACGGGCACAGAAGGAAAATAATTAAGTGGTTACAGCAGTTTTGCCTGTTCAGTGGTTCTTTTCTCTCTCACCTGCAGTCAGTCAGATTTGACATTAGTGTGAGATGCTGGGAAACAGCAAAATTAGATTTTCGCTTCCTATTGCATGTTTTCCTTATCAGGGCTGAGGGGGAGGAACAAAGATGGACACAACTTTCTTGCTACTTTGTTTGGTTAAAGCCTTCTCTGTTAACTATGATAGCCTAGGAAGATCCCTAAAATACCTTTCAATCTTATGTGTTATTTTATTATTCTTCCATAATTACATGAGATATTGCTTCAGAGTTATAAGTTTTCATTCTCTACGTGAATATGTTCCCTGGTATGTTAAGGTGGTTAAGGAGAGCATTGTAGTGTATAAAAGGTGAAGGGTCCCTTCTGAATACACTGTATCTAAATTAATTTCACATCTACTCTGTCTTCGTCAGGAATGCTCGTCTTCAGTTCTCGCGTACTTCAGAGAGGCTTTATTGAGATGTGTTGCTCCAGAGAAACTGCCTACACTGGGAAGGAAATGTATCTGATGGATATTAATCTCTAGATAGCTTTAGAGGTCATTGCTGAGGTGATGAACTGGCAGTAGAAGCCATGTGGAGCTGGTGAGATGATCTTAGCATGAGACTAAAGGCTTGTTGCATTCTCTTTTGTAGCTGACACAGGATTGTCTTGTTCTTCACATCTGAATTTAATTCAAAATACAATAAATAAAGATGAATTAAGTGCAAAATACTGACCACTCCCTGAAGTGATTCCTTCTTTAAAGCTACTGCGCTTGTCTGATGACACATAATGGTTTGAGATACTTTGGGGTAGTGGTCTAGCAGATGAAGGAAGTTTTTGAGTTTGGTGCTTTTCAAATCTTTAAATTGCTGAGGGTGGCTTTTAGTCTGTTGTATTAAACGGTGCAATGGACTTCTCGAGACAGAAGGCTCTAGAGCTTTCAAGGTTGAGAGGAGAATATGGTTGTATTACCTGGACCTCATTGTACTTCTTTTATATTTTTCTTTGTCTTCACTAGGTTTCCCTCTAACTTTGTGTGTTAATTTTCTATGTGTCCTATTATTAACAGTGTGTCACTACAGAGTAGTCTTGCTAAAGCATCCGCGCTGAATTAATCTGCATGTGACTTGCAGGGTGCAAATTTAGAGAATCATTGCATTCCTATACCTGGATTAGTCCTGCTTCCAGTCAGACATTGTTTAGGGTGACAGATGCTGTGTCAGAATAGTATTTTCAGTGCTGAGAGACCTGTGGGCTGATAATACTGTACATTCAGTGAATGTGGGTGATGAGACCTCAGAGTGGTGATGCAGTCTCTTAAAGGATAAAAGCCAGCTTGTTTGGAAGTAGCAGCATATCTGAAATGAGATTAGTCTTTTTGTGGACCTTCCAACAGTCCTCGATGGAATTTATGTCTTGAGGTTCTTAATAATCTTTTGAAATATGTTATTAGAATGCATGGTTGTGATGTCAGTAATGAAAACTTACTTGTTCCTTAATTTGCTGGCTTTTTCCCTTATGTTTGTGCATTTATCTGTCTGATGGATCCAGCAGAAATGAAAGTAGCATATAAGAAGTATATCCTCTTAAAACATACTGACTTTGAATTCCATTTTAAGAGCATGGTTGTCTAGGTAATTTGTGAACATTTTGATTTTACAGGGGGGAAAAATAAAAAAATATGCGTAAATTAACAAGTGTGGAGAGAAAGCAGAAAAAACATTTCTTAAACAAGAACAGCAGCGAGATTGTTACACTGTGTTTTCTTGCTGCCTTTTGTGTACTTTCCGATCTCAAAGTGTTCGGGAACTACTAAATTACAGCACATGGGAGGAATAACTGTCTACCTTTTTTCCCATGTACATTTATGAACCTGGAGAAATTTTTATCCAGCTGGGTACTTATATAGGTGGTTTTTTGGGGTTTTTTGGTTTGTTTGTTTTTTTTTTTTAGTGCTGAGCATTCTGTCATGTAACTGGGCACCAGTATGATCTCTTAAAAAACTTGGTGTTACTTTGGACACTGTATTTTGTGCTGTCTTGTTGATAAGGATTTTTACTGTCTCTGTGTTCTCAAGAGACCTTAGGGATAACAAAACACTTCCCTCCTCCCCTGCCCCCCAATGATAGTTTTTTCCACAGTGATAAAAATACAGGGTTTTGGTGTCAGAAATTTACGAGTTGCTTATCCAGAGTGTGTTTATTGGAACGTTAGCAAGGGGTTAGGGAAGAACATCCCTGTGCTCTAAAAGTCTACTGAATCCATCTAAAACAGACTTGAGACTTTGTTCCCAAGCGTTGGTGAAACAAAGGGGCCTTCTTTCCTCTCAGGTGGAAAGTTGGTTTCCCCAAAGTATCATTGTTCTCCTAACAGCTGATGGGTTGTGCTGTCCAACTCTTAAGCGTCCAAGCTGGATTTAAAGTGTCCAGCAGTGAGAGATAACTAATGCTATTATGTGCCTTCTTACTGTGTGGTGGAGGTGAGGTGAGGGGACAATCAGTTGGTTCTTTCTTAGGAGTGGGTGGCTTCCCTTTGGTTTCCAGAGGGACAGTGCTGTACTGAGTGGCTGTGCCAACAGGGTAAGGCTTCTCCTATTTGTTTCCTTCAACAACTTTGGAGTTTCTGTAAGGAAGCAAGCAACTTGCTAGGGAAAGGCAATACAAGTAAATGTGTAAGCTAATTTAAATGGTTAAATATTTAATAAAAGTTCCTTTGCCCTCTGCCAGTATATCCTCTCTAGAGCCTTTGTAATACATCTCTTTAAGTAACAATCCCATTTAGACAGACATATGTTAAAACTTCATGTAAGTTTACTGTAATAAAATTGCTTCCTGGTTATATGGCAGGAAAAAATACTTGGCTTGCTGTGTTTTCTCTGATACATCAACAGAAACATAGTTATCTACCGTGTGAGTCTTTATTTTCATGTGTGCTTGGCATACTGGCTTTAGTTAATGGTTTACAAGACAGTTTAGGCTAAATATAGATAGATGCATCATTTTTATGGTATACTATTTGCTGTGCTTACTGTGTTCCAAATGTAGTGTAAAGAAGTAGAAAATTTTCACGTGATTCAAGTTCAACAGTCACTCTCCTGTGCCTGCTTTAACCTTCTAGCTGTATTAGCTGCTTTTGTTAATCTAAAATGCTCTTGCTATTTTAGGAGATGCCTACGTAACACACGTTGCCAGGAATTGTACTAAATACTTCACTGCTGAACCAGTTGCTCAGGTACCCAGCCTGTCTCTGTTGCTATGGGAGATTGGAAGACTGTTACTGTGCCGGTGCTGTCATCAGGTAAACTGGTAATATTTTGAATTTAGTCGATTTGCTGATTTTACCAGCGATGTTATAGCAGTTAGAGAGAGAGAGAGACTGGAGTTTTGTGCATGACATTTTTCAGTAGTTAAACAGCATGGTAAATAATACATAGTACAAACAGTGCTTTGTCTTGGATTAAGTCCTTACAGAAATGCTAATGTAAAATACTCTACTTGTACCTATATGGATAGGTTTTAAGAACTTTCAATCACATTTTATTTTTTATAATCACACCTATCAGCATAGCTTGCATTTTCAAAGATTTCTTTACTTTTTCTATATTCTTTTGCTTCATAAATTGGTTGCAAATTTGTAAAAGGAGTAAATATTTTCTTGCCTATTTCTGCCTAGTGGAAGAGTAAATTACAGCATACACTTAATAAGAGTAATGATACCGTACATTCTATATGATTTTACTGAATGCACATCTCTTGCACCTGTGTTGTAGTAAGTCAATAAAAAGGAAGTGTGGTCAATTTTTTCTTGGTGGATGAGTAAAATTTGAAAGATACAATACTTTGAATGTTATTGAATCTAAGTCTTCAGTGGAAGTTTATCTTTTTTTTACATATTGGGAATTGTTTGTCATTCTAGATGAAATTCTGAGCTCTAGAATCTAAATTTCTCTAAATAATAACTTGCGTATGTAAGGATTTGATTTTGTGATGTGTTAAAATAATAGCCCTGATTTCTTTCTTAATGTTTAACTTCTAGATAGCAAAAATATACTTTCATATACCTCAGAAAGAAAGATATCTCCTACAAGCATGAACTCACAAGTGCTATGCTTGTCACTGCCTTCGTCCAAAAACATGCACAGCTTTTTCAGTGCCTTCTGCACAGAAGAGAATATTGAACAGAGTATATCCTATATTGATAGGGTAAGCCAGATCTTTTTATTTCTTGGAGGTTGTGTGCAGGTGACAATCAGTTGTGGTAAAAAAGATTGACTGGATTAAGAAGGCTTCTTCCTCAGTGCTGAGAAGCTGATGTTGGTGGGAAGTAGGATTCAGGTTTTTCCAGTTCATACAGGATTTCACCTGATACTCTTTCTGTCTTTTGGAGAATTGTGGGAGATTGATCCAGTTACTGATCTCATTTCCCCCTCCCTCCCCCCTTGTCTTTTACCAGGAATTAACAACATTGGGCTTTCCTTCTATTTATGCGGAGTCCAAAGGAAAAGAAGTAAATTTAGTATCCATCATAAATTGTATGAATGAATTGCTTGTACTGCAGCACAAGAACCTTCGAGCTCAGGAAGAAGTAGAAATGCAGCATATGAAACTGGGAAGTGATATGGATCACTTACAGAACTGCTATGCTAAGTTGAAGGTAGAAAACAAGATCGTTCCACTAGTATTATGCAGCTCTCTACATTTGTAACAGCAAGTCCTGTTCTGTTTTTTTTTTTTTTCTCCCGAGTTCTAATTTGCAGTTGTATTTTCATGTGTATTTTGGGGTCTTATGAAGTATTTTTTTCCGAATGAAAATGCCTGAAAGTTAATGAAATTTGAGTTAATAAGAGAACTTCTAATTACTTAGAATTTTAGCCCCCTTAATCAAGGAAGGGGAAAGATGGTTTTAATGGGGAGCATTAATGCACACTTCGGGTGAAAATGTTAAATATTTCAGTTCCAATAATTTAGTATTGCTTAAAAGGGTATCCCCAGCTCTGAAAGATAAATTCCCCATGTAATTGTAACAAGTAAAGGCACAGATAACTCTTCTAGTGCATTACAGGGTTTTTATCAGGCTTTTTCCGTGTGTTTTTTTTTGTTGTTGGTTTCCTTGAACATCCAACTACAAAGTCTCCCTGTAAGAATTGCTCAGAAGCTGTTGTCAAACCAGAAGTTACTAAGCTTCGTTTTATCTCAGGATAAACACATGCTCGAGGCCAGTCACTGGGGAGTAGCTGATATATTGGCAGTTCATGGGTGCACTTGTATGTGCAGTCATATTAGAAAAGACTTGACTTTCTCTTAATTCTGTCAAGAAAATAAAATATAAAAAAAGAGAAAACATTTCAGTGCTTTTTTTAGGCTTGCTTTTCACTTGCTTTTTTGCTGGTCAGCACTATCTCCTTGAGAAATATTATTGTAGGTTTTCAAAATCATAGTAGTCTGTCTGCTGAGATTGGTCATTCATGTAGAAGGATTTTTGATGACATTAGAAGTAATCTGTACCTGCACTGATTTTTATACAAACACTATAAAATGTTAGGTTCTAGAACACTCCAGTTGCTTTCCCTAGAAAAATAGCTTTATGGGGAGAGAGGGAAAACTTGTTAGTACTACAGGAATCCCAGGGCATTTAATTTGGCTGTCAGCTTGTGAGGTTTCTCATGTAGGTTCTTCCAGATACCGTAAGGCAATCCCCTTGACTTCCACTACTGTGTTACCTGTATTTCACTGTGGTTTGTTTAGAAGTTCTTGTTGCTTAAATGTATCTACACATTTGTACCTCTCTACCCATATGAAGGAAAACTTATATATAGTGTTTGGCTGTCATTTAAGCTGCCAATTTCAGGTCTGAGTCTCAGTTGTGGACAAAAATTTCTAAAATGCTAGTTTTGCATTGTCTGTTAAAATTAGATCATCTGTCTAGCCTTCTCTGTATATGTGAAATGTTCCATTTGCATTGTTATGGTCACAGTCTGTATATCTGTGTTAGTTGTACCCTTGATTATTCAACAGAAATGTTCCAGTAAAACTGTAGTCCCAAATTCATACAGGTTGCTTAGTATCCACCTCACTCTCACAGTACAGATATGCTTACAGAATCCCGACTTAATGAAAAAGTCCTAACTGTGAAAGATAATATCTGTCAAGTACCAAGCCATGTCTCAAGTGAGGTGGTTTGGCTGTTTGGTTAACATGGCTTGTTTGTTTTGGTTGGTTGGGTTTTTTTAAAATCTTATGCTATTAATTCTTATTGATACTGAACTATCAACACTTTTTCTAGGAACAGTTGGAATTATCTAAAAGGGAAATAGTTGGGCTTCAGGAAAGAGACAGACAACTGCAAAGCAAGAACAGAAATTTGCACCAGTTACTTAAAAATGAAAAGGATGAAGTGAGTTGTTTTGTACATTAACACAAGTCATTACATAGATATTGAAGATTTTTTTTTTTTTGCACGGAGTGTTGTAATTGCTCATTTTGAATGTGTTTTTTTGTTAGTAAATTTCGTTTTTCAAGGTGACTGGCATGTTGCATATGGATAAATAGGGATATTTATATAAGGGATAGGTCCAAGTTACAATAGTAGAGAGTACTGCAGAAATGCAGATGTGCAGTTTTCTGACGTTTTCTGTCCATCTTTATCTTAGAATGTTCAGAAATATCAAAAAGTAGGAGGGGCAACAGGATTCAGTCACTTACTCAAACATTTGTGTATAGAGGCTTTTGGGGCTTTTTTTGTTATATTATAGAGGGGAGCAAAAGACCAAAAAGAAGGGAGGTGGGGGGAAACCCAGCTCAAAACCACAATCTCATTAAACTTAAATATCTTGAAACAATCAAGATCAGAAAACCCTTTGACATCCATGGCACTTCTTAGTTTGGGATTTGTTTCCTGTATGCTCCTTCCCTAGCATTGTACTTCACATGGTTCCTATGTTTTTGTGAATGTGGCTCCTAAGTTTCTGTGATTGTTCTGTGTTCATAAACATATTCATACAGTTGGGAATCACAGCACTGACTGTATATAGTGAACTTCCTAAAGTTCCAGCTTAAGATACTGAATGTGCTGTATGTTTGTAAGGTTAAATCAGAAAATTAAAAAACCCCAAACAATACAACCCTAGGAATTGATAGTACATGTCAAAAAGCTGCTTTATGATGTTTTAATGTTCTTTTAGAGCAAATGGAATAATCTGTCTTTCAATGTCCTGCTGCCCCAAGGAAGAGGAGTTTATTTTTTTAGTGTAAGCCTAACAAGCATGCTTTAGAATTGGAGTAAGCCTACATCCTGAACATGAATTACTGAAAGTAAAGACATATCTTTCTCTGTTCAATAAAGGCATTAAAGGTTATGTGACTTATCAGAACACAAATTCAGTTGTGCTTCAGAGGAATTATAGTATTATAATCTGCTGCTTGTGATGTGGGTTTCTGCTGAAAGGAAACTACCTCTCCTGAGAGAAGTCCGAAATCAGAATCCATGGGTTGGGAGAGCTCTTCTGATTCCTTTTGTCACTTCCTGTCACCAGAAGTACAGTTTAATAGAAGTGTTGTTTTGCCTCATGTGTTTTGGTTTTCTGAAGAAATTTGTGGTAATTCAGTTGAAGAAACAGCTTTTTGTGGCGTTGCTTTTAGGTTCAGAAGTTACAGAACATAATTTCAAGTAGAGCTACACAATACAATCATGATATGAAGAGGAAAGAAAGAGAATATAACAAATTAAAGGAACGCTTACATCAGTTAGTCATGAATAAAAAAGACAAAAAGATAGGTAAGTAGCTCTTTCAGTTTTACCACAGCAAAATTAGCATATTCTGTATGTTAACCAGAGCCAATTTTAAACATCTTTGTCATTAAAGGCAATGTGTCCCTCTTGCAGATTTTTATTTGTATGTTAGAATGTTAAAGATGTAATATTTCGTGCTAACTGACTGTGTAAGACTTTTCTACACTGTGTTGCATAAGATCACTTGCAAGCACAAAACAAATGCTAATCTTCATGAAATGAGGTGGGGGAATTTTTTTGGTTTTTTGTTCCTTACTAAGGAAAATTTATTTGGAATCAATTCCTGTGCTAGAGCCATCTCTGCTCTATTTTCTTGCTACTGTTGCTATCCCAAGATTTTGGATAATGTCATAAACACTGTATTGTTCCAAGCAGTTGCCGTCAGGAAGGCACACTGCATGAGCTTTTTACACTGGAGGTACTACACTCTGCTTGTGGTTAGCACAAGTAAGGAGGAGTTTTAGAGAGGAGGTAACACAAGGCAGATGAACCATCCAGTATGATGTGAAATGAGGAGAAATCAGATCTCCTTTATCATATGAGTACTTCTATGTTGTACTGCCCAAAAATTGTGTTAAAGGTGTTCATCAGTGCTATTTACCATAAATACAGTTTTCTGTCAAAAATGGGTATTGTTGTTAGGTATTAAAAAAATGTAGCTTTTGGTTCATATATCTGGCCTTGAACTATTTATATAATGTATCTCCAGTGGAAGGGAGGTCCTGTTCTTGTCCACCTGCCACCCCCAAACTCAGCTGTTTGCCAGCTGTAGGGCATGTTTTAGTAAGCTGATTTAGTTCAGTAGACCAGAATAAAACTATTCATGTTGTTGCCAGGATGGTCCTCTGCTGATTTAGTTTTCTGAAAGTCCTTGTGGGTAAGCCAAACCAGGTTAGGACACGGTAAGAGGAACACTTACTTTGGCTGCAGAAAGTCTTTAGGTGTCAGTTCAGTAAGCTCTAGAAACTTCACCCTGAGGTCAGCAAAACTTAAACATTCATGACTTCAGGTGGCAAGTACTAGTTCAAGTGTCAGTGAGGTGAAAATAGCAGGGTTTTAAAACTCGTTACTGTTTGCTTGATAGCAACTAGCATGGGTCACTAATCTGTAGTCATATATTGGGTTTGGGTTTTTGTTGTTGGTGTGGTTGGGGTTTTTTTGATTTTATTTTATTTTTATGCAAATGTGAACTGAGAAACCTCTTTGTTTTGAGGAATATCTTACAAGACATTAATAAGTTCCTTACCCTAAACAGGAGATAAAACTGGCATTATTGCCAGAATGAACATAGAAGTTGATACATTGATATAAATGTTGAAGTAAGGGATGAAGGTGTCATTAAGAAATGCAAATAAAAGATAAGACAGGATGAAAATACATCCTCCTGAGTTTCCAAATGCAAAACCTGTCTTTTTTTCTTTGACTATGTTATTTTCATATGGGTCTGAAGACTGAGGGGGATATTTGAGTAATTTGGTCCCTTTATAGCAACTACATGTAAATGCAATGTCATCTAAATCTTTATATATTTGCATATTGTTTCACACTTTGAAATATCCTTTTCATTTGTAGCTATGGAAATTCTAAATTGTGTTGGTAGAGCTGATGGGAAGAGAGGTGCATGGAGGACTGATAAGACAGAAGCCAGGTAGTTGTCTTAGAACAATCTTAATTGAAGCATGTATTAGGGCTGTTATGTTGTTACTGTAAGATTATTTCTTCCAGAAATGAAGAAGAAATGTACAAAGTTCTGTTAAGTGATTATGAACAACGCCAAAAACAGCTTTTATTGGAAAATGCTGAGCTAAAGAAAGTTCTTCAGCAAATGAAGAAAGATATTATTTCACTTCTTCCACCACAGAAACAAAAGCCTAAAGAAAAATCTGAAGATGGGCTGGTAAGTATTGTTCAGTAAAATTAAATCTCCATGGTAGTTTGGTGTAGAGCTGGAGTAATTTGATAGTTATTAAAAAAAAGTAAACTTCTTATGAGACTTGCAGTGGATTGCACACCATGTGCTTTGCTTGAAATTCATCCATGATAAATGTTCTGCTATCTATGACCAATACACAGTGTATTCTTTCCAGTCAGTCAATGAAAAGCTTGAAAATGTTCTTTGAATGAGTTTTAAATGCAGTAGCTACTGGTATGTCATTCTACATTGCAATGCATATTGGATTTTGCCTGCCTGGGGGTTTTTGTCTGTTTGTTTCTAGATTTTAAGTATTTCTTTACACAGGATATTTTTATGGAACAGTTTACTGCCATGGCTGTGTAGAAAAGCACTAGATTCTCTCTGTCCACTTCTTTGTAAGGTGTGAATAAACTCTTTTTAACTTGACTGGGTTACTTGCCCCCATACTAAGGCGGCTGCTGCTTAAGTCTGACAGCAGAACTCAGCAGTCTGAACCTGTCTAGCTTGAAGATGTGAGAGTGAGTCTTGCTAGCTGAGCCACTGTCTCTGTGGTGGGGTTCTGGGGTCTGTGTGGTCACTTGCCTCCTCAGCATTATGCTGTCAGGGAACTGAACTCCCTGAGAGTCAAATTTCCCTGGATGGGAGAATCTTTCCTTTATGTAAGGGTTTTCCTTCTCTTCAGTAAATTGAATCTATGCACATATTTGTATAAACAAATACACGTATTTGGAGGGGTAAAGTGGTTTGCAGCATCTTATTTCTGCTTCTACAGGTGCTGTCAGACCAGGAGGAAGATATTGGAGAGTTAAATAAAGAAAATATGTGGGAATTATCTTGTGAAACTGTGCGAGAGCAGCTTACCAACAGCATTAGGAAACAGTGGCGAATGTTGAAAAATCACGTTGAAAAGCTGGATAACCAAGGTTGATGTTTAACTGCATTATGTGTACATATAAAATACATTTTTAAAAAGTAATGCAGATGTGGCGCTTTGAAATAGCTGGATGCAAAATACGTAATTCCCTCTCAAGAGTCTTGTCTTGCCACATCCTCTGAGACCTCTTGTGGCATTCTAAAACAAACTGACTGATGGTATGGTGCTGGACTCTCCTCATTTCCAGCTGTTAAACAGCATTAAGACAGCTAAAAATATATAAAATTCTTTCCTAGTATTATTTTCCCATGCAAGTAAATGCAGCCACTACCACAGAGATGTTTGCTGTCAAGAGTAAGATTGAGAAGGTCATGCATGCAATTGCAAATAAAAGAGCAGATGGCCTTTGAGAGTATCTTTACACCCTAGAAGGGATTTCAAGAATGCTTGTAATACTTTATTTGGTGTAACTAACTGAAAAATAAGCATCAGGAAAAATGTTACAATTGTTTGCTCTTGTCTTGGAGTCATCTTTCAGGTTTTTATAGTTTATAGAGATGACCATAGTATAGACCTTTGGGGTTCTAATCTATGTTCAAATACTGGCATCAGGGGATCAAAACTTCGCTTATAACAATCATTGTGATTTAGCTATGCATTAAATTAAATAAACCAGTATGTAATTGTACAAAATAAAACCATTCCTGTAATTCATTCCCTTACTGGAATGAAAACATGCATCCAATGTTTGTTAGCTCTGTTTCTCCTTCACAGGACTCAAAGGAAAAGGCTTTCTTTTTATATCTGTGATAAATATAGTTACTGTCACATTTGTATGAACACATAAGCCCTTCAAAAATGGGCTCAGAAGAATGGGCTAAGAGCGTGTCAGTGAAAAAAGTCTTTAGTTGTCTTGAGTTTTCTTTTAAATGACTGCTGAAACAAGCGAGAATTTTGTGTAACACTTATTGCAGTGTGGATGGTTGATTTATCTTGAGGGATGTGAAACATTCATGTTTTCATTGCTGGGTTTTTTTTCTGAACTGGATTTGATGGATAATTACATGTGTAGCACCAATTTTGGATCTCTTGACTCTGATAGAAATGCTTTGGAGTACACTGTGTATCAGGATGAAACAAATAGTTTAAAACCTTTTGCTCTTCCTGGGAGTCTGATATGAGGTGTTGGGGTTTTTTTTTAATTTGTTTTTAAGATGCTTTTTTCCCCCCCTTAGTGTCACGTGGACATTCAGGAGCTTTGAATGAAAAAGATGTCATTTCAAGAGAAGACCATGAGCTAGAAACAGAAAAGCTAGAGCTAGAGATTCAGCAGTGTAAAGAAATGATCAAAACTCAGCAACAGCTCTTACAGGTAGTAGGCTTTATTTTTTCTTATTTTTCTCATTGAATCCAAGTGTGTTTTACTTAATGTGCCACTTTTCTTGCCTCTGAGCTTTTCTCCATTCCTTGATAATGCTTTTAAAATAAAATAACTTAGTGAGTTGTCTGAGTATAGATGTGCTAGTGGCTTGGTTGATAAATTAATGAATTTTAAGTCCTGGTAGGAATAATTTTGGGGGCTAAACAAAGGTGAGGCTGCCTAAACAGGGACATTTTGACTGGTATCTGAAATTTGCCCCCAACTTGATATTTACTGCATTGTTTCCATATTAACCTTCAACCATTTTTCTGATAAATCTGAACCTGTGGAAATACTGTACCTCTTCAGTCACTCCCAAAGTAACATTTGTCTTTTGTTCCTTTATATCTACAGCAACAGCTCACATGTGATGATGACACCTCTCTGTTACTACAAGACTGCTATTTGTTGGAAGAAAGAGAGCGTCTTCAGGAAGAATGGAGATTATTTCGAGAGCAAAAAAGGAATTTTGAGAAGGAACGAAAAAGTTTTACAGAAGCTGCCATTAGATTAGGACTTGAGGTATTAGAAAAGGGAGCTCCTATGGAAGATGAATTACAAGTCTTTCTTTTATACATGCTGAAGTGCAGCCATGCAACAATATCTGTTTCTGATATCTATGGAGAAATGTTCTATACAGTGTGGCAATGATCTATCTTTGGTCGTTCTGGAAGATCATTCTCTTGTCAATGCAAAAAGCCAAGATTTTTGTGTGTGTTGGAAAATAGCTTCTGCAACTGGAACTGAACCATTTTTGTTTCAGCTTCTGAAATATCTTACGTACTTCCAAAACCAGTAATTTATTAACTAAATTCCTTAGATACTGCTTAGGTTTCATTTCCTACAAAAGTAAGGCCTATGCAAATTTCAGTCAAATTTGACCTCAGGGTTGAATCTCAAAAGGTACTTGATTTCTAAACTTTCGTGAAAACCAGTGACTTTTGCAAAAACACCAAGTAATTATTATGTTTGCCTTAGTATCTGTTCTGTTTTTGTAGGTAAGTTGGCCAGTAAGCACAGATACTGGCAGACAGGGTAGATGTGTCTGTGAATGAGCTCTAGCACGTGTGCTTTGGTCTAGCCTATAGTTAGGGTCAAGAATGTGAAGGGGCTTACAAGTTTGGCAGAGGAAAGTAATGATGATGTGATTGTGAAACCAGGATAGTACAGATATGACAGGAAAAAAGAAATGGACTTTATTGCTGATGGAACTGCTTGCTTTGATGTGCAGAGCAGAAAGTTGGAGTGGGATGTGATTAAAATTTATAAAGCTGTGGATTTGGTTAAAGCAGACGAAAGCACCACTGTTGTTCACCGAATCTCTCAAGATTTAAACTAGAGGGAACTCTTAATTTTGAAATTAAGTCAAAAACATATGCAAAAAGGTACCTTTTTTTTTAGTTAGGTAGTTGACTTACGGTTTTTTTTCAAAGGAGAGTGTAAAGGCAATGAATACCATCAAGTTCAAAAAGCAGTTGCCTGAGCTTATGGGCAACACACTCTCAGATAACAAAAGCGGGGCACAAGCATCTGTAATCAAATGGCTTTTGGGACTGGGAACCTGTGAGGGAATGCACTGCAGAAAGAGGCCCTGCTCATAAATAGCATCTCTTGTGGCCACTGGTGGAGACCAGATATGGAGCTAACTGGACAACCTGTCTGACCCAGAACATAAAATACTCTAGATTTCACTTAAGATACTGGGATAACAGTAGTTCCCATGGTAACAAATACTGACTATGACTTAGTTAATTTTATTTGTATTTTAATGACTTGGTTAATTTCATGTTGCACATTGAATTCTGCTTTAAAAGTTGTGAGTGCTAATAAACAATAATTGTTTGTCTGGAAATGTTTAGGACTACATTGCAGCATAAGCGTAACTGATCATGCTTCAGCTTGTCAAAATGCTGAAGTATGAAATGAGAAGCAGTGCTGTAAGCTTTGTAGGTGTTGTGAAAGTTTGCGTTGGAGGTCAGCTTCCTCTGTTTTTCTACTGCCATAGAATAGGAGCATCCTGTTTCACTGATGGTTTTTGGAGATGAAACAGCTTGTTGCTTGATTCCAGAGCCATTGGACCTCTTGGAGGTTGTCTATTAGGCATTATTTTCCTTTTCTGTCCTCACAGGGGCTGGAAAGTGAAAAAACCCCGCTTTTTTTTTTTTGGTTTTTTTTTTTGCCCCTCTTTTAGTCAGAAGCAATCAGTGCTATTTTCAATGTAATTTTTCCCTGTTTAGAAGGTTTAAGCAGTGATCATTCCTGGCAGCTGCCTTGGATGAGGGCTGCCTCCAAGAGGTAGTGCTGCACTGAGGGGGAAGGGGAGCATAGAAGATGGTGTCCCTGGAGGGTGGAGCAGTAAAGTGAAAGGATTGCTCAGACCTCTGTGGCACAAACCATGGGACTTGGCTTGTAAGAGCCTCCTCAGCCAATCCTTGTTGGGCACAAAAGCTGGCTCACAGACAGTCTTTTCTGTGTTAAGCTGCTGGCTCTCCTCAGTGACATGGACCTGTTACAGCTTTGGCTATCTGAAACACAGTAGCATCAGTTTAATGTGGGCTAGGCTTGTTCCTGTGGTCGTAAGTGTAAACTGTTGTTTCTTTTCTTAGAGAAAGGCATTTGAAGAAGATAGAGGAGCATGGCTGAAGCACCAGTTCTTAACTATGACTGCTGATTGCAAGTCTGAAAATGTGACAACTCCAAGTGCCTTCTTAAGAAGCAAGTATTTGGTGCAAATTACGTTCTTGCACAGGTTCTTTTTCTTCCTTTCAACTAGAAGTTGCAACTATGAACAAAGCAATTAAAAAACCAAAACATCTCAAGAAAAATTTTTCCATGTATCTGTATGCCTCCACATGTCAGGGAAACTGATGGTTCAAAATTTCCTTTTAAAAAGGGCATTGTAACTCCCTTCCTGATAATTACTTATGTAGTGAATTTGTATTTGTGAAACAATCTAGTGAATATCAAATAACTGACAGCACAGCAGGTAGCTTTCAGGTGCTTTCATGAATACTGTAGAACATGTAATCATTCTGGTTTTCCACTTCATATGAAAGCTTTGAAATCTAAATGTGAGAAGGGAGTGATCTGGCCCTGCTGAATTTGCCATGTCTTTCCCTTGAGTGATGGTTAAGTTAATGTAAACAGTAAGACATCTAACTTCATTTTGATTTTGTTTTCTCTATTCTGACAAGTTTGCAGGTTTTTGTGTTGGCGTTAATCACTGTCTGTGCATGCTGGAGAAGTCTTTTCTTAAGGAATAAAAAAGCTTTATCAATTGTAAAGTGAGAAACTACATTTGGGTGACTTCATATGACTACTTGCCATGGTGGCTGTCCATGCAAATACTGCGTTTTCAAATTTAGAGTCCTAATTTTAACATAACTTCATTCAATAGTATTACATAGACTTGTAAGATTTTATCCCAGGTCTATAACAATAAGATTTATTATTGTAGCTCTGCCTTAAGGTATTTGTGTTGTTTTTTGCTTTTTTTTTAAAGCAGAAGATGCAAACATGCAAACACTTGAAGGACTTGCTTGTTTCCAGTGGACTGCAGTTTAACTGATGCTGTGTGTCTCTCTTAGGTTCTGAGCCAGACATTCGTTTAGTGAAGTCTGCATCTCGGCAAAGAAAATCTCCCTCAGTGTTGAGTGCTCCTGTTTCAGCAGAACCTTGCCAGATATCTCAGTATATTGCACACAACAGGTTTGTGAAACAATGTTGTAGATGGTTCCTGGAGTGCTGAACTCTATGTAGAGCACAGCAAATTCTAAAGTTTATGGTTGGTATGTAACAAAGGATGTTAAACATTGTATCATAAAAAGAGTACTCTGTTTCCATTCAAAGCATTATTTATTTGCATTGTAACTTTATTTTTTTCGGCTTCCAGTGTTGCATCAGAAAAACCTGCTGCAGATACCATGCCAAATCTGTGGGTGGAAAGTGATGGCAAAGAAGAAACTGAAGAATGCACAAAGTCATGGGAAGACTCTGGAGTTGGCACTCTGCTATGTAGAAACTTGCACATGGAACAGCTGCCTTAGACTTCCTAGGGTTGCCTGCTGGGTTTTTTGTTAGAGACTTGTTCATAAACGTATCATTCTAAATGAAACAGAATGCTGTGAGTTTGATCATTCTTCAAGAGGGATTATGTGGTGATCTGAATTGTGGTGTGTTTCTATGTGTGTGCACATGGCTTTTATTTTTTAGACCATTTTTTGCCTCTTTCTTGCAACTCTTGAAAGAAAATTTGAAAATAGATAAAAGCTTTGATATTTTTCTAGTAACAGAAGCTCTAATTCTGGAATAAAGCAATGGTCGGAAACTTTGACTGTAATAAAATACTGGATCCTAATGTTACCTTTCATCACAGGCAGAGATAGCACTTTTAGAAATTGTTTAATTATCGGAAACATTCATTTATGTCTCAAGTGTAACTGGCATTAAATCCTCTTTTGCCTCGACTTGAATGTACAGTATACTGTAGATTTTTAACAAAACAGGTTCTATATTTATTGTGTGATTTGAAAATACCTCTTTGATATCTCAATGATTTAAAGTGCAAAATCTTTATATATTTGTAAATAGAACAAGTGGTTATGCTGAGAAACCATGAAATGAAACACATGCATACATAAATATTATTTTACATGGCATTTTAAATTGTTTTATAGTGATACTCAGTTTACAGCTCCATTAGGACTTTCAATGGTTCAGTTGGGAACCAAAGTATTTCAAATGTGAACAATAAACATGTAATTCTATTCTAAAAAACCCTGGTTGTATGATTTGTGTGCAGTAAACTTTTAAGCTACTGTGGTTATAGGGCTGTATACAATGTCTACAAATCTGGTGCTGGTTTTGTATTTTGTTAGTTTTTTTGTTTTAATTGACTCCAGAATTTTATTTTTTGTGTAGGCTTGGGGAAGTCTCTTTTGTTTATAATGTAACAAAAATTGCCAAGTTAGAGCTAAGATGTTTCAAGGTCTCCTTTACCTTATTCAGATCATGTAATTTTCCTTGCCCAGTACAAATCCATCTTCTCTGTTGGGTTTTTTTGCATATGTGATCATATATAGCTCTGCCTATGTGATCACCTGTGTAGCTCTGATCCTTGTGTAATTTACCTTTTGGAAGATGTCTAAACTTAAACTGCCTTTCTTGGGGTCATAGGTGGGAAATCAACTGAAGTTTAGAATCCTTCACTGAAATCCATTGCTGCTCTGCCCATTTTCTTCAGAATTGGATGGAGTGTAGCAATTGGACAACCTGGAAAAATAGCAGTAGGATAATATAGGGAAGAGAAGAATCTGCAGTTCTCCAGGAAGCTAAGGCAGAAAGCTGCAGTTTCTGCTGAGTTCAGTACATTTAGTTACAGCTTGAGATGATGTAGTAGCCAATGTAAACTGCAGAGGATACTTGTGTGGTTTTTGTGTAGCACTCTAAAGGGAGCAGAAGTGGATATAATGATAATAATAATACTAATCTCTTGGTTGGCTGTTTGCTGCATGGGTAGTCGGGTTGGAAAGACATCATATTTCTGTTTTTCCTGCTCTTCCCCAATAAATAGGTGTTCATAGTGATGTCATTTGCTGCAGCTTTTTAGCAGTGTACAGTTCCTGCTGGGTTTCACCTTTCTCAGCTGTTGGGCAGCTTTTGCCTGAATTTTAGTTGTGGAGGAATGAATAGACATTCAAAAAACTTAAATAAAGTGAAAATTTAATATATTGAGAGAACAGAACTCAGCACATAGGACTATTTTCAAGCCAGTAGTGACTGCAGCCCTCCATGGCTGAGGCAGGATCTGGGTGCCACCAGGGGCTGCTGCTGCTCCAATATGTGCTCGGTGCCCTATTGGGACTGCTACACGTGTGTGCTTTATTGGGGCCCTGTTTCTTCAGCCTGGTTTTCTTCATGAATGTAACTTTTAGGATAATAATGCCTTGAAGAACAAAATAACTTACCTATTTAAACTCTCGTTTGTGTCTATTGAGTGATTAGCAATTAATAAACAATTTGCACTAATTTTTTGCTTTAGAGTTCTGTAACCCATCTTACAGAAATGGAAATGTGTTTGAATGCCTCCATGGAAGAACTAACTGCTAGAAGGGTGTATGCAGTTGAGTCCTGAGCTGGCCACAGACCTGGTCTGGAAGTCTGGAGTGCAGATTCAGTCCTGTCCCTGTAAGGAAGTAAAACATACCTAGAGTTTTTGGATTTCTCTATACGCAGTGTTTGGGAAGATTTTAAATCTGAACCTACTGCTACTAATGGTATGAATTCTGCAGAGGGTGACATTGTGGTACTTAGAGCTGTTGTAAAGAACTGCAGGATCTTTTTCTTACTCAGAGTCTGCCAAAGAGCAAAGAGGGAGACTTTTGCAGGAATGTGATACAGGTGTGTCACTTCACATAGGTGTGTATTTGAAATAGTAGAGTGAGTGTTCTTCTCAAGGAACAAGAAGTAGACACTGCCAGCAAGTGATTACAGTACAGCTATTGTTAGCTACCCGTGCGTGGTATTGAAAAATGAGTAGTTCTCATAAACTGTGGTGTTTCAAAAAAATCTTTAGATGCAATATTCATTGCTTCTTTTTCAGTCTGTGATAAGCGTGCTTTTACCATAAATATCAGTCTGATTAGGTATGAGTACTTACTTTCTAGGATTATACTGGAACTGTTCATTTTTCCTCCTTTCATCCCCAGTGGCTGATGCCTATACAGTGTAGCTCCTGCAATACAGACTGTATAGCAAAAAAACCTACTAAATGGAAATTTTCTTTGGGAGAACCTTCTCCCCACAAAACAGCTTGTCTTCCTGGTTTGCAGAAGTGCTTCCAACCAGATTCTGCAGGCGTGCTCTACTTCGGTTGCAGCAGGACAAAAGAAAAATCAGACCATATTGTAGCTTTTTTTCTAGGGCTTATTCTGTGTCCAGATACATTTCAACCAGGTCAAGGTAGATGATGTATCTAGATAATATCAATAAAAACAGGTTATTCTTGGAAGGATATGCAGGATAATGGCAGTGTTGTGCATGTTGAATTAGCTTAGTTACTACTTGTGTAGCTTTTTTTTAATTGCAGTTACCACAACGCTTTTGTCTGTGAAGCCTTTTAAGACATCTTGGTTTTAGATTTTTTTCTGATTTGCACGAGAAGTTGATGAGAAGATGTGAAATGTTGACCTCAAAAGAAGTGTTCAGATTATCCGATGATTTATTTATTGCTTTCAGACAATACATCTGATATCTAACGTTCACTATGCTCTACAGCATTGCACTGTAATAAAAACCTAAACTCCCATGGTATATATTTTGTTGTCGTTTTCACACTGACAGTGTTCATGGTTCTTTATCCAAGTTTTGAGTAGTACAAGATGTATAACTAACTGGAATGCATAACAGGTAGGTTTGTTTTAAGTATTTAACAATAAAAAATTAATTACTACTGTATAAAAGAGCTTTTCTCCTGAGGCACAAAACGTGCTTGTTCCCTTGAACATTATAGATAGGTAATCATGAAAAAGGAGACATTTCTAAGAAGTGTCCACCATTCACCCCTCAAATGTCTTCTGCAGGGAGCTGGGTGTCAGTTCCCAAAATAGTTTTTCTAACCCTAGGTGGATTTACAGTCTACATGGAATCTGTTTGAAAAAGTCAAGACCTATGGGACTTGACTTTTCCAGTTGCTAATGGAAGACTGTAGAAACTGCTGAAACAGGAAATAAATGTTCATTTGTGGCTGTTAAAATAGCATTTGCCACAAAGCACACTCCTGTGGTTAATCATGTAACTATAGGAGTTGTAGGAGCAGAAATATAGTTTCTGATTAACCAGTATGTCATAGATATTGAATTTGAATGGTATTCATGGTTTTTGTGTGATTTGAAGCCTACAGTTTATTTTTTCGCCTGAAATTGCTCCTCCGTAAACATCCTCCAACTGAGAAACCACTGTGCATTTTTCTTGCCTTTTATTGTTAATTCAGATGCCACCCAGCTCTCTTTGGAAGGCTGTGTCACTTATTTGGGAGGAATGAGTCAATCCCCCAATCTCTTGCCATACTCAAACAGGCCGAGTGTGTTTTGTGCGTCTCCTGTTGCCGCCATGGCCCTGGGGTTTCTAGAAGAGAACATTTGTGTGAATGTGTTCCGGGACTGTCACTGTAAATCAATGCTGCAAGCCTGCGTCTGCTCAGGTAATTCAGCTGTATTTTTGTGATTGACTCCTTAGGAAATGCAAAAGTTCTAGCTGACCTGCACTCCCATTCCCTCTGTTTTGCTGGGCGGAGTCTCTGTGGCTTTTAATTGTTCAGATTTGGCTGTCATTTACCTTGGAAGATAAAATATTTACTGATGGCTTATGAAATCTTTGCTCATTTAAAAAATATTCCTGGTCATTGTGACCAGAGCTGAAAGGACACACTGATCCTCTGATTTATTTGAATAAATATATATATTCTATATATATAGGTTTTCCTTAGAATGTGCTTTACTGCACATAGGAATATAATAGCAAGGGGATATCTGTCCTTGTCTGCTGTCTACAGGAGTAGCTGTAACCAATGCCGAGGGAAGAGGAAGAACACTGTCAGTGTGTGATACCGACTATTAATTGGGCCGCTATCAGCTAGATAACAGTTTGGGTCAGGTGCCAGGTCAGCATAACCTGGGCAAAATCAACCTAATCTATGGCAGGACCAAATATCAGCAGCCAGCTGTGACACAACCAGGAAATGAAGTAATATGTTTATTGTAAAATTATTGTAAATGATCTAGTAAAACTTACTAGAATAAGTAGAAACTTTTCAATAATTCAGCAAAGGGCTTGTGAGATAATCAGGTAGATGCCAAGGTATGACTTGATTTCCATTATTCCATCTGAAGAGAAAGAAGGGTTGCAGAAAGAGAAGTGTTTACATAAACTGATAAAAAACTTGAGAATTCAGCAGAACACAGCCACGTGTTCCTGAGCTTTCTTCCATAAAAGTCTCACCATGTCTGGCAGAGCCCCATTCGCTTTCACTATGAGGGGAGTCATACTTGCACTAGTGCTCACCCTTGTAGGTAAGGCTACATCTCCCTCCTTCATCTTTCTTTCCCAAATTCTCCTTAAGTTTAGTGGCAGTGATTGGATCTAGACTGAATGTTACTTATATGGTTTTTCATCTCTTTTTGCAGGTAGTCAGAAGTTCGACGTTGGTAAGTAAATTCCCTTCTATAACCTTTTTCCAGTGACTTTGCTGTTATTTCTGTTTATTAGAACCTGTTTGCAAGTTAAGTGAAAATGGCTATTACTTCCCACAGACCCTGGATTCAGTAGCAGAAAGAGCTACTTGTACAGTTATGAAGGCTGGGTGTTGAATGGGCTTCAAGAAAAGAATTTAGCCAAAGCTGGCGTGCGCCTGAGCAGCAAACTAGAGATCAGTGGGGTGTCGGAGAACATTTACCTCCTCAAGGTACTGTGTCTCCTAAATGTGCCAACAGTAAGCTGAAATCACAGCTGTAATTGCATCTGGCCGGTCTGGCATGTAGGAAAGCTGCAGGAAACACAACTGGAGACTTATCCCTGTAGATATCAGAGAATGATCTGCAAGCTGCAGTTGCAGAGGTGATGAGTCACTTACCTGTGTTTGATGTGGAAGTTGTTTGTAGTGGGTGTTCCTCGACTTGGTATTGGAAATACAGTTCCTGGGGGTTCTGTTAGAAGATGGCAAACTAACTCTATACATTTGAGCCTGCTCTAAGATTTGATTCTAGTCTTAGCACACATTTCTAACTCTTCTGGGAAGGCAGGACTTGGGTGTGTAAAATCAGTGTCATGAAGGCAACTGATAAACATAGACTTAAAAAGTGATAAAAGCTAAAGACAAAAAGTGGTACATGATAAAGGTAAGATTAAAAAGTGAAAATCATCAAAAAGGAGCATGTAATAACGTTTAGGGTTTGAATAATGCAGTAAAAGGTCTGTATGTGTGAAATCATGCCTCTGCTGATGTCAGCACTGATAGGACCTGACTCAATTCAAAATAAATATGCTTCAGTAATGTACTTTTGTCCCTTTAATTCAGTTACAAATCAGAGGTTCTGTTTGGAATACTGAATTCAGTGACAGCTCTTACCAGTTGTATTGAACTGCAGATCTTTCAAAATTTGGGGCTAGGGATTGCATTTCACACTGTAGTCTTTGTCCTGAAATTCTTATATGGTGTGCACCAGCCTGTGCTCTGAGGCACCTAAGCTGGCAGTAACTTTGCCAAAGTTATTGAAATTGCTTCTTATTTACATTGTGTCTCAGTGTTTATAAATACATTGTTCATTGTTGAAATATTTTGGTTGATTTAAACAATTCACAAATATGAAGAAAATATAGTAATTAGTTTAGTAAAAAAAAATTGTATAGGAATGAGGTAAAATGAAGCATTCTAAAACTGCATTTTTTTACATTTAGAATGGAATAAGCTTTTTAAATGCTAAATTTTGTCTAAAGCAGAATATTCATTTTAAGTGTGATAAAAAGGGAGACTTTTATTTGATATGTTAACTGCTTCTGTAAGATAAAATAGTACTATTGAGACAACAGGGTTTGCACTGGTTTTACAAAAGTGTAAAAGAACAAAAGTACAAAAGAATAAATTGCTGTATGACTTTCTAAGCCGACATTTGGAAGGAAAGAGTATCTAACTAGTGCCTCTGTTAATTTCTTTTGATCTGTTTGCGTATTTAGTACCAAAGCAATTTTATTCACTAAGTTTCTTAATTTCCTCCCAGATCCGCTCCCCACAGTTCGAGGAATACAATGGCATCTGGCCCAGGGACCCATTCACTCGGTCTTCCAAAATCACCCAGATGGTTTCCTCATGCCTGACCCGGCCCTTCAAGTTTGAATACAAGAGTGGACGGATTGGAAACATTTATGGCCCAGAAAACTGCCCATATATTTGCATTAACATAGTGAGAGGAATATTGAACATGATACAGATAACCATTAAAAAGTCACAGAATGTGTATGAATTGCAAGAGGTGTGTTTCTTTCCATTCTAAAACTACTTTGCTGAGAGAATGTGTTTATAGTCTTTAGTTGCTCTTCTTTTGAGTTTCTGTTTATTTGCATCTACTTTTGAATGTTTGTAGTAAGAAAAGGGTGATTTCCATTCATATAGAAGAAAATGTGTGCATGTGTGTTGAACAAATTATCTGAGCTGAATTCTTTCTAAGACATCTGTCTCTTAACATGCAGTTCTTCGGAGAAAAAAAATTATTAGCTATGTGTTTATTTCTTATATGGCTTCCATAATACAGCTACTTGATACATTTTTTTGCTAATTTTTGGTATTAATTAATTGATTACTTTTTAATTTTAAACTCCATCCCCTGACAGAGTATTGTTCACATGCCTATTTTTTAGTTCAGTAGGAATAATTGTATGTAATAGTAACAGGTTTATTGATAATCTTCATTAAGTAAAACTTCTCACCTTGTGAAATCCTGGTATAATTGGGAAGTCTCATCATCTGTATTCATCTGCCAGGCTGGAATTGGAGGTGTTTGCCATACAAGGTATGTCATCCAGGAAGACAGAAAGAACAGCCGAGTCTCTGTTACCAAAACTGTAGACCAAAATAGTTGCCAGGAAAAAGTGGTGAAGAGTCTTGGGATGGCTTACATCTATCCCTGCCCTGTTGACATGATGGTACGTGAGTTGTGAAAAGATCTTCCTAATTACAAGCATGGCCACGCTGTTCCCATTCACTCTTTGGGTCTCTCTCCTCCTACAGAAAGAAAGGATCATCAAAGGGACTGCGGCTTTCTCCTACAAACTGAAGCAGTCGGACAGTGGCACCCTGATCACAGAGGTGGTGTCTCAGCAGGTGTATCAGATCTCACCATTCAGTGAACCCACTGGTGTCGCTGTCACAGAAGCAAAGTAGGTGGGATATGGGCTAGCTTCACCAAGTGAGAATAATCATAGGTTCTATCAGTCCCCTTCACCCCCAATTGAAGTGAAATGAGAATTGAGCTCCACAGCAGTTGGATAGAGGTGTGTAATCACACTCGGGACTTCCACAGTCCTAAAAGTTCAGTAAACCATTCTTTATTTGTACCCTGGTCAAACTAACTGGCATTACAATTGCATGGAAGAAAAGGAGAAAAGCCGTTTTGCTCACTTATACCATAAGAATGCACCATTACTGCTCTGTTTTTCCTGAAAAGGGGCTAATTTATAGTGTCAGGAGGAAGATAGTGCACATAGAAATAAGATCATTCCTTACAGAGAGTCAGTAGCTCTCATTCAGCAAAGTAATTTTGCTTCTCCTTGGAAACAATTTCTTTGTAGATAACTCCAATACCATTTTGTTCCAGATAGAAGGCTTTATCCATCAGCAAAGGGTTTTCTTCTGATAAGAAAAATTATTAAAGAGTAAAACTGAGACTGTCGCAGTATCACTGAACCAACAAACAAACAAGGTGCATGGGCAAAGAGAGATAATGCCTTTCTCCTGTGACACTTGTCTCTTGACAGACAACAACTCACCTTGCTTGAAGTGAGGAGTGAACGGGGGAGCTCCCCTGACGTCTCCATGGAGAACTATGGAGGCCTTCCTTACCAGTTCCCAGCAGTACTGCCACAGATGTCAGTGCAGCTCATCAAGACGAAAAACCCTGAGCAACGGGTAGAGTATTTTTTTCCAAATGCTTTCCTAATTAAAAAAAAAGTGATCATAAATTCCAAAGAATGTAATTATGTATGCCCTCTCTCTTGTGTTTTGTAACAGATAATTGAAACACTGCAACACATAGTCCTGAATAACCAACAAGATTTCCATGATGATCTTCCATACCGTTTCCTGGAGCTCGTCCAGCTCTGCCGCACAGCAAGCGCTGACACCCTGGAGTCCATCTGGAGACAATGTTCAGATAAACTCCGCTACAGGTATTTCATTGTGTCAACCTGTAAGAAACTTTTCTGGTTTCATGACAACTGGGAGCTAAAATGAAGGATTTTTTTTTTTTAAATCTATTTGCAGGCGATGGCTGCTGAGTGCAGTTTCTGCGACAGGCACCACGGAAGCACTCAAATTCATTAAAAGCAGAATCCGCAGTGATGACCTTAGCTACCTTCAGGCTCTTCTGAGTGTTCCCTTTGCTCTCCATTTAACAAAAGCTGATGAACACACTGTTCCAATAGCAGCAGTGAGTAAAGCCATGTGAATCTTTCATGTCTCACAACAAAAGGAATGATAGTCAACAGCCTGTGATTAAGTACATTAGAGACTGGATTCTCCTCTTGTGTACACTAATTGTGTGCAAACATTGACCCATGAATTTCTTTTGGCATAGCATTTATTAGGGGAGAGTTCTGTGTCTTCATTTCTCTATATTGATATAAAGCCTTTCTCTTATAGGAGCTTCTGTGATTAATTCCCATTTTAGTTTGCTGGGAATTAGTTTAATTTAGTTTGCTTTGTCCCCTTTAATCTCTTACTTCTGAAACAAATGATGGTTGGTGTGTTATGTCACTTGAGCAGCTCTTTCAAACCAGTCCATGAACTGGAAAGTGCTGCAGGAAAAGTAATAGTGCAAACATCAAATATGTTCACACAATAATGAATCATTTATTTTGAACAGGATTTTTGCCATCTCTAGTCAATATTCTTCCTAAACAGGAAAAGAAGATATGATGTGAAAATGCACCATTAATATAATTGAGCTGCACATTTTTCTAGAGATATTCCATTTATACATTGATGTTTATTCATAATCTTAATGTTTTCAGTGTTATGTGCAGTTGAGGAAAATCAAAATGTAGCTATGTAAGCTAATATGTGTATAAACTAGTGGGGAATTAAGCTCCTAAGTGAAGCTTCCAAACATAATGTCTACAACCTACTTTCATTTGCTTGGATGAGAACAGTAACCATCCTTAAATTGATCCCTTCAAATAAGATCCGATTATTTTCCTGCTCTGAAAGCTTTGTGAAGCACTGTATTAAATAACTAATTATTTTTTTTTCTTCTTCAAAGGATTTAGTGACAAGTTCTAGAATCCAGAAAAATCCCATGCTTCAACAACTTGCCAGCTTGGGATACAGTTCTGTGGTGAATAGATACTGTTCTCAGACCTCAGCCTGTCCTAAAGAAGCTCTCCAAGTGGGTGGATTTTTGCCAAGTTTTTTTTTTAATAGCTTAGTAGTGTTCATTGTATTAGCTTAATTCTTTTAAGATACAGTATAAAAATGGTGACTGGAAATATAAATACACATTTTGTAGGTTTTCTTCAGAACAAAGGCATCAAATCACTTTATCAATGTAGTTATTTGCTTCATCATTGAAAACACAGTTTTCACATTGCAAGGGTAAAATCCTGAGAGAAACCACCACTGAGTGATTTTATTAAAACCAGTTGCTTTATTGTGATAGGCTTTTCAGTGGGTAAGGGGGACACTGTGGACAGTCTATACATTAGAATGAGAAGATTGAACTGTGCTTTGTTTACAGCCCATCCATGACCTGGCAGATGAAGCAATCAGCAGGGGCCGTGAGGATAAAATGAAATTAGCTCTGAAGTGCATTGGCAACATGGGAGAACCAGCCAGCATCAAGCGCATCCTGAAGTTCCTTCCCATGTTTTCATCCAGTGCTTCTGATATCCCCATCCACATTCAGATTGATGCCATAATGGCCTTGAGAAAAATTGCTTGGAAGGACCGCAAAACAGTAAGTAAGATCTGGTAGGTTTTCCCTACTTTGTGAATTAGAATATATGCCATAAGGGGAATGATTTTAATGGTGTTGTGTGTGTAGATTCAGCATCTTTTTTTAAAAAAAGATTATTTTTAAGAGCAATACTATATATTTTTACATTCAGCTGATGGTTTCTGCTAAGCTGTAGTGATAATTAGTCAGTAGGAAGCTTCTGGAAGGGTATCAGCAGTGTTGCTTTTATCATCTGTCGTAACAAACTAAGTCCTGTGCTAGTCAAATATGGTGGACACGTAGCCACCTAAAAGTCAGGAATGGAATTTAAATTGCCTCTATAGCCAGGAGGAGAGACACTTTCTGTTAAACTCCTAGGCCAAATGTTGGCATTGCTCTGCCTCTTTTAGGCCCTTCCCTTGAGGCTGGATGAGTCACTGCTGACCCCACAATGAGGTTGCTGTCACAGAAAGTATAGGCAAGACTCCTGCCTTTCAGATGGGTTAGGTAGAGGACCTATATGAGAAACCATTCACTCAGACTGCCTTTGGTGAACAGCTGAACCCTTTTAAAACTGGTCTAAAATAGTGAAGCATGCTCACCGAGTCAATGGAGTTACTTCAAAGAATGAATCTGTCTTATTACCTACATTTTTTTCTTCCAAAGATATTCACTGATATTTGAAAGTCAGTAGCACACAAAGCAATGCTGATACCTTTTTCATTGTCATGGGTTGACTCAATACATCGATAGATGGGCATTCGTTTCAGGTTCAGTGCCTCCATGGGGCTGTTCCACCGTGGCCCCTTCAGGTATATTAATAAAGTTACCTGGAACCCTGCAGTAAAAAAGATCAGGAAACCTTTCTGCAGGGATAACGATCCCCTCTCCCATATTTCCTGTGGGTTAGGTGTGGATCCAGTTTGCAAAATGGTTTCAGTTATTGGTAATTCCAGACACTGTTTTATCTCTGCAGGTGCAGGGACATCTCATCCAGATCCTCGCTGACGAGTCGCTTTCCCCCGAAGTGCGGATGATGGCTTGTGCTGTTATCTTTGAGACAAGGCCTGCCCTTCCTTTGATAACAACCATTGCCAATGTGGCCATGAAGGAGAGCAATTTGCAAGTGGCCAGTTTTGTGTATTCCCATATGAAGGCCTTGTCCAAGAGCAGATTGCCGTACACGTACAACATGTGAGTAGAGACAGAACAAAGCAGGCGCTCTTCTGCAAATAATGATCTTCTGCATGTGCTGACAATTGAAGTCAGTTTTTTTACTGACAGGGAACAGCTTATTTCTGGATACTATTACCTTTCTCATTTTGTTTAGATCTTCAGCTTGCAATATTGCCCTTAAGCTGCTGGCCCCCAAATTGGACAGGCTGAGCTATCGCTACAGCAAGGTCATACGTATTGGTGGTTATTTTGGTGAGTAAGTGCTTCAGTGATCAGGAAACTTTCACCTCAGAAACCCATTCTTAAAATATTAAGTCCTTTGGAGGAATACGGCATTTTTTGTTTCAGTGAGAAATTTAATTAAATGTGATACTCACATGTTTAGAGGAGCCATTTAATAATTTCCGCCTAAACAGTTAGATTTTATGTAATGATGTATCTTACAGTTTACAGTGGAAAAAGCTGCAGAAATATGATCTTGAATGACAAGCAGAATGCTTAGAAAAAAGATGTCTCTTGTTTCCTTCTGCCATAGATAACTATAAAGTTGGTGCTGCTGGAGATGTCTTTGTTATGAACAGCCCAGGAACGATGTTCCCATCAGTAATAATTTCCAAGCTGATGGCCTATTCTGCAGGGTCAGTGGCTGATTTGGTGGAGGTAAATATTTACCTAAGTCAATAATAAATCAAATTAAAATTAAAACTGCTCACAAAGTTTGCTCTCCGTAAGCATGTTTCAGACTGCTCCTTCTCATGCTGTTTTGGTAGGCTGGTGTCCGTGTGGAAGGCCTCACAGATGTCATCATGAAACGAAATATCCCGTTTGCTGAATATTCCACATACAAAAAGATAAAGGAAATTGGAAAAGCTGTAGGTATTTTCAGTAATACAATGTGTGGGTTATGTGAAGGGGCATTTAGTGATGTTTCTCACTCTAGTTAAGCCCTGTCTCGGGAGGTAAACTCCTCTCCTGGGAGTCAGCTCAAGTATTTCTGTGAAGGACAGACATGCAGTGGGGACTGCAGGGGACATCTGCCATGGCTACAGAAGCTTCTGCCAGTCTTTGCTCTGGCTCTGCCTCCTCCCCTCCTCAGAGATGGCTGCAGGAGGAACGCAGGAGGCGAAGGGAGCGGCAGGCATTGCAGCACGGTGTGTCACATGCCTGGCAGCCTTCCTACTCCCTCCCTTCATCTAGCTCACCTAGTTTACAAGAACATGCCTTTGTCTTCAGGAGAAAAGATTTTTTTTTTGGCTGTGCTTTCAGACTGGGTTTAGTGGTACTAACAGCTCAGACCCTGTGTGTGAATGTTATTGTATTGCAATACCAAATATTTGTGGGCATCTCAATGGTGGAAGAAAGTCTGAATTAGCACCATCATGCTATTACAGCTGGAAATTTTACAAAGGAAAAGGGCAGCTTGGCCAGTGATGGGTTTAGTCACCTGGATGAATTATCATTTGTGAAGTGTTGCATTAAGAAACTTCGCTTGTTTCTTTATCTGTTCCCCAGCTGCTGGGATGGAAGGAGCTGCCAACAGAAACGCCCCTGATATCAGCCTACTTTAAACTCTTTGGCCAAGAGCTGGCCTACATCAACATCAATAAGGAAGTCCTACAACAGGCGGTGAAGGTACCAGGAACCCCTACTTTTCTTTCCAATATTGGACAGCGTTACACTTTCATATCCCAACCTCCTGGATCTCTGTTTTATTGCAGACTGTTCTAGAACCTGCTGACAGGAGCACGGTGCTGAAGAGACTGGCTGGCCAGCTGCGCAGTGGCATTGTGGGACAATGGACACAGCCGGTGTGGCTGGGAGAGCTGCGATACATCGTCCCCACCTGCACGGGTCTGCCTCTGGAATACAGCTCCTATGCCACTGCTCTGGCCCGGGCTGCAGTCAGCGGTGAGCTGGGAAGTGGGAGATCAGCTCTGAGCTGGGGATGAGAGGGACAGGGGCTGAGGGAGGCTGGAGAAAGAGGTGGAAAGCCAGGAAGTAAAAAAAAAGAATGAGTTTTTGTATTGGAGAGTGGGGCAGTGAAGATGTTTGGAGAGAAGCTGGATGCACTGATTTGTGCATTGTCTTTGAATGGATTGAAGACAGAAAAGGTGAGATGAGAACCTGGGAAGCCAGAGAGAGAGGTCACAACATTCAAGGCCATAAAAACCCAAGAGCTGCCTGAGGAGCTGATGCAGACATGGGCAGAAGGAGGTGACTACTGAGAGATGCACATACAAGCTAAACAGGATTAAATGGTGATTTAAACAGAGAAGGAAATAGAAGACAATAAAAAGAGAACTGTTACTAAAATTAAGGCAGGAAGAGAAGAGGCCCTGTGAAAAGAGATGGGAGTTCTATTTTAAAAGAATAAATATGCAAGTGCTAATCCTCATCAAGAAGTTAATTCAGTGATCAACTGTGTGCTGTGCAGCAGACTTGCATTAGGGAAAACAATTGACCCTTGTATCTGCTGACACCACATAAGAAATGAAGGGTGATGTACATGTACTTGTGCTCTCCCACCTATCCACTCTTTGCTGCTCTTGGTTTTTGGTTTGTTAGTTTGCTTTAATAACATCTTTGCAGCTCTGCCCCTTCTGTCTGTTTTCTGTGTATTTTAATTTTTTTTTTTTAAATAACATCCTTGTAGCCAAATTGGGGAAGTATGAATTGGATGGATGGGCTACAAAATGAGTGAAGGTTGTCTGGACTGCTGATCTCCAAGGGTAGTCAACAACTGAAAATATAATTGGTGACTTGTTAGGAGAAACATTCCTCTGCCATTGGCACTTGTTCATTGCCTGCTTTAAAAATCTGAGCTTTGGAAAAGAAGGCACCCTCAGCAAATCTGTGTCAATATTGACACTGAGTTGTTGGGAGCAGTTGCTGCACTGGGGGGTCAGGCTGCCACTGACAGGCAGCCTGACACGCTGGAGAGGATGGCCTGACAGAAGTGTGGTGAAATTTGACAAAGGCAATGCAAAGTCCCTCACCTGGGATGGAGTAACCCATGCAAGCGTACAGGCTGGGCATCACCCAGACAGAGAGCAGTTTTGCAGGAAGGCCAGGGCAAGCTGGTACGATAAACCAGCAGTGTGCTCATGCGGTGATGAAGGCCAACTGCATCATGGGCTGCAGAAGCAAGAGCAGAGCCAGTGTGACTATGATTTCCTTCTCTATTTAGCACATTTGCAGCTGCATCTGGAGTACAATGCCCGGTTTGGGGTCCGCAGTACAAGAAAGATGTTCACACTGGATGTGAGGAAAGATTGGAGAGCTGAGGTTGTTTACCCTGGTTTCCTTCACATACTCTGTCTTCTGACTCCCCATGTTTCTGAAATTTTAATGTTACACTAATTATAAAACTTTCAGTTTGGGTCAGCTCTTCATTTTCTTAGTGTATTTTAATTTCCATTTTCAATATGTTGCAACAGAACAGAACAAGCTTCCTGTGTATTTTCAGAATTCTTCAGGATCATAAAAGGTCTCATGTACCCCAAAGTCTGTCTTGTTTTCCAGCCATATTTGTTGTACTCACAAAAATACTACTTCCTGCTGAAAACTGTGTTTGCTTAGGTTCGACTCCTTTCATTTTTACCATGCTTAAATATTGTTCTTGCATTTGCAGTTGATGGAAAGATAACTCCCCCTTTAACTGGAGATTTCAGACCTTCACAGTTGCTTGAATCCACTGTGCAGATTCGTTCTGACATAAACCCCAGGTAAGGCAGGTTTCTAAGGCTTTATGTATGAGAAGGCAGAACCACGTGGGTAAAAAGAGCACCTTTCTTGCACCTGACTGCTGCACTCTGTTTCAGCTTATACATACAGAAATTTGCAACAATGGGTGTCAACACAGAATACTTCCAACAAGCTGTGGAAATTCAAGACAAGGTCCTGACAAGAGTGCCAATGAAGTTTGACGCCAAGATAGACATGAAGCTGAAAAATATTCAGATTGAAACAAATCCATGCCATGAGGAAACTGAGATAGTGGTTGGAAGGTACGGCACCATTACTTCAGAATATTTTGTGTTGCTGAAACCTGACAAAGCTCACTATTGACTGACCTCCCACAGAGGTTTCTAGATAGGCAGTGACTCTTCAGTGTCTAGCAGAACCTTTGGGATAAAGCATGAGGAAAAAAAATACAGTAGCTAAAAATCAAAAGATACCTAAATTATTTAGCAGTGTAATTTTTATATTAAATTGTTTCATTTTTTGTGTTCTTAGTATTTTTTATTATTTTATTGTCTTTTAAAGATTTTGAATTTTATGTTTGAAGGAATATTTTTACTGTTTTGGAAATTTCATTTAAATTTATCCAGATTTTTAAAACTTCCTGTGATATAAGAAAATATATATTTGTCATGAACTCTTACTTGTTTTCAGTAGTATTTATATTTCTAAATTAATATACAATCCCTGTGTTCAAATATCCTATCTCTGTGCTGTCACTTGATACTGACAGGGATGTATTTCATTTAATCCAAAGACAAGGGGTCAGAATAATTTACCATTTTTTTGCACATATCTCAACAGACATAAGGCTTTTGCTGTATCAAGAAATTTAGGAGAGCTAGGTGTTGAAAAGAGAACCTCAATTCTCCCAGGAGATGCTTCATCCAATATTGTGGAAGAACCTTTCAAATCATCAGATAGAGCTTCCAGTGAAGATTTCACGAAGGTAACCTGTTTCTTTTTGCTTATATAGTAATATTTACCCTCTCTGTAATGGATGTCTGTAGTTTTACTCTTGCCTATGACACACTCCCAGTGGTATTCACATACTCATCTCTAACGCAGCAAGAAGCTGACGGCACGTCAAGGAAACATGCCTATAGCTCTCAAGAGGATCTTCACCACGTCACGGGAATAAAAACTCATAAACGAGACCTTTGCATCAAACTGCATCATCTTGGGTGTCAGCTCTGCTTTTCCAGAAAGTCACGAGATGCCAGTTTCCTAAAAAATACATTTTTTTACAGATTCATTGGAGAACATGAAGCTAAAATAGTCTTGATCCCAGGTAAATACTGAGCATCTTAGGCTTGGCAGTGCTATTTGAAGCAGTATAACCTTCTAATGTGTGCAATTGGTGTGTAGTTGACACAGATCCTGATATTGACAAAATTCAGCTGGAGATCCAGGCAGGATCCAGAGCAGCTTCCAAAATAATTCATGAAGTAAATTCCGAGTCTGAGGAAGAGGGTAAATCATCTCTGTATGAGGATATTCAAGCTAAACTGAAGAAGATTCTAGGCATTGAAAATGTGTTCAAGGCAAGTGACTTCGAGCATGGCAGTGGGGAACATTTTCCCCTAACTGAGGGCAAGAATTTGAAGTTCAGTGTGGAAAGCTGGCATGGCAAAGAAAGGATGGGACTGGTTTGAAAGGTGCCAGTGCCCCATGCCGAGGGATTGCTCCTATGGGGTGCATCCAACAAGGTGGTCTGTGCTGGGCTGGATTTCAGCTGGGCAGAGTGGATCTGAGGGAATTCTTCAGTGAGTGAAGCAGGGAGGTGGTTTTTCCTTGAAAGGCTGGTGTGAGAACCCAGCCTTGTCTGACACGCACAGAAGTTTTACTTTGTAAAAACAGGACCAGATGTATTTTTTCTTTTGCACCTCTTGGACTGTTTTTGCAGGTTGCAAATAAAACACGGCACCAGAAGAAGCGACCCTCAAAGAAAGAAAACACTGTGCTAACAGAGCTTGGGGCAGACCCCAGTATAAAACATCCCTCCAGCTCATCTTCTGCCTCCTCAGCTGTCTCCTCTTCCTCATCATCTGCTGTTTCTCCTCGTCATAAAGAGGCTCGTGATGAAGATGAGAATGATCAAGAAAAGCAAGCGAGAAACAAAGACACAAGCAGCAAAAGCAGCAGCAGTAGTGGCAGAAGCAGCAAGAGTAGTAGCAGTAGTGGTAAAAGCAGCAGTAGTAGCAGCAAGGGCAGCAGTAGTAGCAGCAAGGGCAGCAGTAGTAGCAGCAAGGGCAGCAGTAGCAGCAGCAAGAGCAGTAGCAGTGGCAGAAGCAGCAAGAGCAGTGGCAGCAAGAGCAGTAGCAGTGGCAGAAGCAGCAAGAGCAGTAGCAGCAGCAGTAGCAGTAGCAGTGGCAGAAGCAGCAAGAGCAGTAGCAGCAGCAGTAGCAGTGGCAGAAGCAGCAAGAGCAGTAGCAGCAGCAGTAGCAGCAGCAGTGGCAGAAGTAGCAAGAGCAGTAGCAGCAGTGACCAAAGTAGCAGAAGCAGTAGCAGCAGCAGTAGCAGCAGTAGCAGCAGTGGGAGCAGCAGCAGCAGCAGGAAGTCATCGAGTCATCATAGCCATGGGCATCACTCAAAGTATGTGAATGGCAGCAGCAGCAGCAGCGAGTCACTGAGCCACCATAGCCATGAACATCATTCAGGACATCTGGAAGGTGGCAGCAGCAGCAGCGCATATTCCAAAATATGGGTAATTTTGTCAGTAAATCCACTGATGCTGCTAATGTTTGTGAATCATGTTCCTGATGGCGGCTGGCCTTGCATGACAATTCAGGGCATTATGAGTTGACCAGTAAATTTTAGCAACATAAAATTGCAAAATTTATTCTACAAACACACCTGCAATCATTGGCACAGATGTCTGCTTCATCTCAAAAGTTTCTGCTTGTTTGTTGAAACTTTTGTTACTGGCAGGAAATGGGTTTTTTTGACAATTTAATGTCCATAAACATTGCATATTTCTGTCTTAATTTTGTGGTAGAAACATTAATGCTTTATACAAACTACTTTATCTTGCATTATATGCTTGTGACTAAGCATACAGAACTATGTATGAGTGATAATTAGTAAATTTCTTATTTAATTCCCAGTGCCTAGATTTCCATATAATTGCAGCATTTCTTTTCATCTGAGACTTCTAATATTCTTGTTTTTTGTCATTTTCAAAGGAAGCTCATGAGATTTATCAGTACCGCTTTAAATCAGCACATAGACAAGAGGTGAGTTTTTCTTTCCTCAGTAAAAGAAGTATGGAATCTGTCAAGAGTCAAGTGGAGACTTTAAAGGCAACTTGTTATCTTTGTTGAGGAAAATTACAGTACTGATAACATTAGAACCGTGCTGGTTCTTCTGAGATCTGTAAAGACAGAGCTGTGTTCCCTTTTGTGGTGTGCACATAAAGCCACTTGTGGCTCTGCAAAGGAGATGTAAAGCCTCTGCCAAAGCAATGAAAAAGACTGGAGCTGCACACTTTGGAGGAACCATCAGAATCTTGACTGGCTTTGATCACTTGGTTTCTCGGGTTGGAATCACTGCAGGTACACAACGAGGATACCTTATAGTATTTTGGTTGAGCAGATTCTTACTAGGGCATGAGCCAGCCAGAGCATTGTACTTGATATCAGTGTTTCTCAAAAAGTAACATTTCAGCAGTGTGTGTCCATTCAGATGCTCCTTTTCATTCAGTTTATCCTCCAGTTGATCAGGCCTGTGCAGAATTTCTGGTCTTTCATATTGAAGGGAGAAGCTGATTTAATTTGACTTGCTCTGGTCCACTGTTTTTTCATGCAGGGAATTCTCATCTAGACACGGTCCTTATGGACCGTGAGGAGTGAGACATGTTTGGGGAAATAAGATTTTTCAGAGTTAGATTCTACTTACTAAGCAGGACAAAGCCTATTGCAAGTCATTGAGTTGCTCAGGGTTGGAACACACTTACCGACTCCAAGTGCCATGAGAGAGAGAGTATTGTTCAGCACTGCCTCGTGCAATTTCTTCAAGCATGCTTTAAAGTTACCCTCTTAAGCATGTTGTTTTTGGTTTTTTGCAGTTCCCAAAAGGAAAACTCCCAGATGACCAAACTAGCAGCTCGCATTCCTCTGCCAGATCCAGTCGTGCCTCATCTCGAGCTTCATGGGTTAGTTGCATAATTTTTAGGGGGTTTTGACAGCTTGGAATGATAGCAGAGTGGCTGTGCTCTCACAGTAATTGTATATTTACGATAATGGGAAGGGAGAAATGCCAACCTCTCGAGTCTCAGGTATCAGTCAAGACACGCACCATAGTTCCCACATGCTTGTTACCCTGCAGCAAGATCCCTCTTACTTGCAACACAACCTTCCCTCAGGGGAATCCCACCCAACAGATGCCTGCAGAGACTGATCTTTTGACCTCTGCAGCCTGGAGGGAGGTTGAGGGGCTGCAGTGCCAGTGCAAGGACATTGGTGGTGGCAACTGAGGCTCGGAGCAGCCTCAGCAAAAGGCATGTTCCAGAGGGGACATGGAGCACCTGGGCTCCTCACCACCACCCAGTCGGATGTGTGCAGGCTTGAGACTGATGGAGTGAAGATATTGAAGGTCATAGTGCGCTTAAGGCTGTGCTCCGGGGGAAGAGGTTCTTGATGTTGATGAGAATGTCCTGGATTAAATTCTGTGCTGGGTTGCTGTGCAAACACAAAACCGGACTGCCCCACAGAACTCCCAGCTGAAGTGTGTGGAGAAAGCCAACACAAAACCCAGACAGATAAACAAGTGGAGACGAGCTGGGGGATGTTATTGCTGTGGGAATGAGTGACGCATACAACTGACAGCTGCTGTTGTTCAAACTGAACCGCTTTCTTTTATTTGCAGGCTGGATACTAACAATGAAGCCCAAATCATATAGTCATTACTGTATCTTAATTATATGAATACTTCCATGCTATCAGCTGTAGCTCAGGAAATGGTACAAATTTTGGCTCATATAAACACAGTGATAAAATCCATCTGGCATGCAGAGGCACGTGCACATTAAAGACATATGCACGAGGTTTTATAGGCATGCATATATGTGTGACACATATGCTGGTATATATTTGTGGTTCAGTTGTTTATTTTTCATTTATCCATCTAGATCTTGCATCTAAAATGTTCCATGGTAACTCTTCTATAATTATATGCTTTGCATACTTTCTCCCCCTTCTTCTTAGCCGAAGTTTTTGGGAGATGTTAAAACGCCAGTGTTAGCTGTTTTTCTTCATGGCATCCGTGATGATAAGAAGATAGGAGGCCTCCAGCTTGTGGTATATGCTGATACTGACTCCGTCAGGCCCCGGGTGCAGGTATTTGTGTCAAACCTCACAGATTCAAGCAAGTGGAAGCTCTGTGCTGATGCTTCAGTCCTCAATGCTCACAAGGCAGCGGTAAGGCTCAAAACTAGCTTGTACAGCTACATATGGATCACAGGAAAACCATGCTCCAGGCATTAAAAAATGGACCATTTATCCCTGCATTACAGGCTTATCTGAAATGGGGACGGAATTGCCAGGACTACAAGGTTTCGTCTGAGCTGGTAACTGGGCGGTTTGCTGCCCACCCTGCTGTACAAGTGAAACTGGAGTGGCCTAAAGTTCCTTCCAGTGTCAGATCCATAGCAGAATGGTGAGGATTTAGTGTTTAGTGACATTTGTTCACAGTATTGGTCAACTGGGAGAAATCAGCATCTGCACATGAGGTTCTAGTGGCTTAAGTACTGGCTGATATTTTATTCTCTGATCTATCCAAGTACTGCCTTTGGACATAAAAGCTGAGTGGGATTACATCTTATTTTAATGAACAATAACTCTTTATATTGGACATATTACTAAAAACTGAGGAACAGGTCCTTCCTTTCACTGAACACTTGACCAGTAGAGCAGAGAGTGGGTATGAGGACATAACCAGGGATTCTGAAGACTATTATGCTACTTACACGCAGATTTGAGACAATCTAGTTGGAATGTGTGCAGCCTTTTGTTTCTCCATCTCACCAAATCTTTCTGATTTGAACTTTTGAAGGTTTTATAAGTTTGTCCCTGGGGCTGCATTTATGCTGGGGTTCTCTGAAAAAACAGACAAGAATCCTTCTCGACAAGCCAGGGTGATCGTGGCTCTAACTTCTCCAAGGACATGTGATGTTGTTATCAAGCTTCCTGATGTAATTATGAAATGTTTTTATCACTCTTCTATTTTTTTTCCTAGTAGAAAACGGTGACTGTTAATTGCATTGGGCCAGTTCTGAGAAAGAAAAATTAAGTTAGCATCAGTTTGGGTGCAAATGATGAAAACTACTTTTATTTATTTCCAACCTTTTGATATTTCATAAAAGGATGTTTGTATAGTGATTTTGGTCATAGAGAGAGACATGGGTACTTAAATTGACATGAGTTTCCATCTGTAGTATCTCCATAAGTGTTCACCTCATCACCTTTGAAAGGGAGTAGTTCATTCTCTCCCAAATAATACCTGAATGATTTCTCTCACACCATGAGAGAAAACTGAGCAAAAGCAAAAACTTCATGGACAGTGAGTCAGATGATTTCACATAAAGTCTTTGCAATGGAAGTAGAAGAAATAGGAAAAAAATCTTAGCTCTTTGCTGGCACAGGTGCATTTTGAATGTGCTTTTGAATTCCTTTTCAGGTTACCCTCTATGAAAAAGCCATGAGGCTTCCCCTGTCACTTCCTGTAGGTCCAAGAATATCAGCTTCAGAGCTGCAGCCTCCCATCTGGAATGTCTTTGCTGAAGCCCCTTCTGCAGTACTCGAGAATTTGAAAGGTCAGAGTCTAATTGGGTTCAGAAGCATGAAAACCTCAGTCTCACAATTTACTTGGACACCTTCTGAATTTTGCTGGCATTGTTTATCTCCAGTTAATTAGGAAATGTTCTGTAATAAGGTGAGGATGTTCAGCTGGGATAAAATATTGTGCATACAGTACAGAAATCCATCAGCACTTCAGGGATCAAGATAGCAATTATCTGAAGTGACAACATTTAAAGTTTCTAGCAGTTATTTTTTTGTTAGATAGAGGAACACCTTTTATATGCCTTTTTAAGAATTTATGGGTGCTTAGTAGTCAAAAGTCCCTGTAAACCATATGAAAATATCACATAGTGGAAAAAATACAAAGCTAAAATAATATGGCCCTAGAAATAAAACACACCATTTAATGGCTTTCTCTCATGGAAAAGCAAATACTCAGTGGCATTTTTTTTTAACCAGCTCAATGCTCAGTTTCCCACAACAAGATCACAACCTTTAATGATGTTCAGTTTAACTACACGATGCCAGCAAACTGCTACCACATCTTGGCTCAGGATTGCAGCTCTGACCTTAAGTTCCTGGTGATGATGAAGAATGCAGAACAAGCTGTGAACCTGAAAGCAATCAACATCAAGCTTGGCAATCAGTAAGTAACCTCTGCTGGATGCTGGGAGCATGAGGGACCTCATTGTCCACATTTAGCAGGAGGGGAGCTCTGATCTGAGCTTTACTGCCATGGTTAGCAGCCCATGGGGTTTCAGCACTCCCCTTATTTATTTTCCCTGCATATTGAATGTGATGCCAACGCTCTAATCCTGCATCTCAGCTGACAAGAATACCCCTGGTGTAATTTAAGCATTTGAAATGACCAGTGATATTTAGTGAGCAGGAAAATGCCTCTGTGATTGTATGTGTGTGAATGTGGCCCACCCAGAGGGTGAACACTCTTGTCCTTGACAGTGAAGTCGATATGCGCCCTGTGAATGGACGGGTGAAGCTGCTGGTGGATGGGGCTGAGAGCCCGACAAATGTTTCATTTACATCTGCTGGTAAGTGATGCTGCATATGTTGTTTAATTTTCACCTATGTTTTAGGAGAAAGAAGGAAAGAGAAGGAATCTGTGAAGGGGATTTGATCAGTTTGTCTTCAATAAGTGTTTCTTTGGTTTTAAGAACATGTGTTTTACTCACTTGCACTGGAACATTTAGAAAGATTGATTAGAGTGTGAAGCTCTTGAAGTACCTAAATAAGCAAGATATAATTAACATGAAGATCCCTCTTTTTTGTACACCACTGCAGGTCCTACTATAGTTCCAAACTGGAGAAGTATTTTGGTTATGCTATCATATCTTGCTTGATTAAAACTTTTTGAAGTAGAACTTTCCTGAAATGTACCACGCATGACTCGTATATCAATGTACTTCCCGATTCGATTTGTAGGTATAAATTTGGCTTGCATTCTGCTAGGGATAGGGATGGAGAGCAGGTGAAACAACCCACTTGATTCTCTGAAAACAGGAATTGTTTGTTCCTGCGAAAAGTACAGGAAGACCTTGTTTCATCCCGTGCTGTGTAGTCAGGGGCGATATACAGTGTGGGTATTCTGACTGAAGAGCTGCAATATATGAATTAGACTAAATCTTGCTAAAGTTGGGTTAGCATGTACCAGTGCTGAGCTCTATCCTATTTGTTATGTACTTGGGAAGTGATAATTGTGCTAGAAATGGCTCCAGTGACAGTCATGGTGTTCCTCGTATTTCCATATTTCAATACAGTGTACTCAGAGCCTTGTTAATCTGCACAACTACACAGATACTATAGATAGCTCAATAATAATTTCTGGACATAAATGTGAATCTGTTAATAACCCAAAGAAAAATGAATAAATCTGTGATCATTAACATTGTCTTCCGACCTTTTGCAAACACCTAGTTTCTCTGTATGCACACTTCTGTGTTGCTTTGTTCTATGTTTTGTTTCTTGAGTAGGTAACTGAGGAATTTTTAAGAAAAGAAAATTTCAGAAACATGACAGTTGCTCTTTTTCTCACTTAAAGAAGCTAGGTTTGGTCTGGTTTTGTTTTGTTTTTTTCTTCTAGGTGCTTCTCTGTGGATCCGCAGTGAAAATCAAGGGCTTGTACTTCTCGCCCCAGCCTATGGCATTGATAAATTGTACTTTGATGGATACACATTCAGGGTATCATTCTTCCTCTTCATAAGACTGAGTCTTACAAAATTTCCATAGGATTCCCTTAAATCTGTGTGTATGAGTGCAGGAGTGTACAGTGGCAAAGGGAAGTGTGTGCAGGGCACAAAAAACCTGAAAGGGAAGATGATGCTACAGGATTGCACAATCCTGCTCTTTATTTCTGAGTGTGAGAAATGAGAACCTTTGATCAACAAAAGTGCACTGTTCTTGCAGTACAGGTGTGTGTTGGGAAGCGGTCTGTGAGCATAAACACGCTGACTCAGCAGCGCCTTTGCAAGAAAAATGAGTTTTCAGCTCCTGACCACTGTTCTTACAGCTGTACAATTCTTCAAAACAGCCAAAATGCAGCCATTCTTTTTAGATAAATGAGTGATTTAAAGTCTGCACTAAAATTAGTATGAAGCTGGGACATAAGAGGTCGATAAACTGTACCATGTCTGTCTCCTGTACCATCAAAACAACCACCAGAAAAAAGCTTCAGCATATTAATAGTCTGGAGCATTAATAGCTTAACATCCTAGATTGGCACAGTAGGTTATAAAGACTGTAGCAGTTCTAGATGCTGCAGCCCACCGGGAGTTTGGCATCTCTGGCAGACTGTCAGACCCTTTTGAATTCTTATCAAAGAGATTTTAAATGTTTGTGCATTACCTTACACTGGAAGGGACCTGCATAGCAAAATGTGCTCCACAGATATTATTTTTTTTTAACTTGAAATACTTCTCACTTTTTCCTCCAAGATTCAAGTTGCTTTATGGATGGCAGGGAAAATGTGTGGACTGTGTGGAAAATATGATGCAGAATGTGAAGAGGAATATCGGATGCCCAATGGATATGTAGCTAAAGATGCAGTGAGCTTTGGGCATTCTTGGATTTTGGAAGAAAAGCCTTGTAGAGGAGGTATGCAAGCTCAATAAATTTAATATAATATTACTGCAGTTGTTCAGAAAATATAGAATCTGTTCAGAAAATTTTAAATCTGTATATATTTTGGAAATAAAATCATATTAGAAGATTCATTATTAAGTTATGTATTAAGTATTAAAATTACTTGCAAGTTGAGAAAGAAATAAGAAATCACAGGTTAAACAAGCCAAAATATACAACTTAGTTGAAGTTCAAAAAACAAGATGAATCAAAATCTTTGTTTCAGTTTTGAAGTATTTTAGAAGAAGATCAGAAGGAGAATAAAAATCACACAGAATGCTTTGATTTAAGTACAACAGCATTTTCCAGACATCAATTTTCAGCAATTGGCCCATCAAAAAATCAGATGGGGATTAGTAGTTATTACCATGGCTGACCACCTGGTTTTTGAACCAGTGCAGCCTGTCAAGCAAAGCATTCAAGTACACGAGCAGTTCCAGGACTTAATTACATGGTTGAAATAAAAAAGCTGCCTTTTAAGTCTTTCAGCAGATTAGGATCTTACGGTGTGCTGGTGCTCTCAGCTGAGGTTATGATGCAACATCACACCACGGTGCTCGAGGAGAGCAGACATGTTGCATGTGTAGAGACTTGTCCTGTGGCAAGGACGTCCTCAGTCCCTGGAGATGGCTTGTACATGTCAAGCTCTGCATTAGCTGTTATTCTTCCATGTTTTTTCACAAATTCTGGGTAACAAACTTGCTTTAGATGGATATGGAGCCCACATACCCACACACAATAGTATTCCCTGGCTGGTAGTGACCACATTCTGTTTCCTTTTAACATACGGTGGAAAGTGCTGAAACTTGAAGATACAAAACTTATAGCTAGGAATAAATTCTGGTCAGTTTAGCTTCTCACTTGTAACTGTTTGTCCTGGGAATCCAAAATGAGATTGATATTATTTGCTGGCAGCAATGGCTGTTGCTCTCTATCTGCACCAGTTCTGTGTCTGAATGACATTGGTAATAATTCAATTCTTTAGGGATTAACTTTATTTGGTCAGATATCTTGCCTTTAGTTCCACTGCTGAATATCCAATGTTTTAAAATGTGGTTTGACAGCTATTTAGTAAGCCAGTTTACTTTGAAAAATGTTTATTTGAAAGTACCTCAGACTATGTTCCTACTTTCTGATGTAGAAATAGACAAGTTGCATTTGAAATTAGCTTTCCAGGACTCCATATCTAACAAGCTGGTTTGAAAGGTTTATCAGTGAGTAGAGCTGATCAAAACACCATTTTCACAGAGGGAAGTTGTTTGCAAATTGGCAGTGTTGGCAGATGGGTCCTGCTGGGGAGACCCGGAGCTTTTGACTGTAAGCCCTTAAGCTGTCCCCAATGACTGTTGCAGGCTGCAAGCTGCAGCGCTCCTTTGTGAAGCTCGAGAAGACGGTTCAGCTCGCCGGGGTTGAGTCCAAGTGCTACTCCACGGAGCCCGTGCTGCGCTGCATGAAGGGGTGCTCCGCCACCAAGACTACTCCAGCCACTGTTGGCTTCCACTGTCTCCCTGCTGGTAAGTCAACAGAAATCCTACTGAATAGGAGCTGAGCAAAAGTATAAATAGATTGTGACTGGACTCAGTTATTCCACTTGAAAAATATGAATAATATTAACATAGCCATAGGTAGGTGTGGACTTACAGCCCTATTGACTGAAGCCCTTTCCCTGTTTTATTAATAGGCAAACATTCCTTCAGTGAGAGAGATGATTTTCTATTGCACATTTACTTGTTTTCATTGTACTGGAATTTAAAATCTAAACTGAATTCACCTTCATGGTGCTTAGGGCTATCAAGGTAAGGGCAGGATAACAGCACAGTCAACACAGTGTTTCAACTGAAAAGCTGTGCACTGCAGCCTGTGGAGATTGAGCCATACATGACCAAGTGCAGCACCCCGAAATGGGGACCCTTGCCTTGCATTTTTTATATATCACTGCCTTTGGATGTGATCCTATTTCACTGAGCTGATTTAGGCACTAGAAGGACAGGTGTGGACAGGATTCTTGCAGGCCCACAGGCCCAGTGGTATAGGAGGATTTATTTTCTATAGGTATATTGTAGATTATAAGAGATTAGATAAAGTAGATAGAGATTATATAGAAAATAGAACTGTATTTGTTTTCCAAGTTTTTTTGCTTGAAGATCATAATACCCTTTCCTAAATGTATCATTAATAAAATTCTGCATGGAAGCAGTAGCTTTCAAGGTAGAACTGGCTTATTAATGAAGTGGGTTTCCTGGAACATCTCTGTGTGACTTAGACAAATATAAATATGTAAATCAGTGAGGAGCAGCCAAGCCTGCTGTAATTAATGACTAGTGCATGGTAAATGCTGTACCTTGCAGAGCTACTTGTGAAGTAAACTGTTTACTTTTCTTTTCTTGTTCCCCATCAGATTCAGCTACCAGCCTGACAGACAAGCAGATGAAGTTTGACCAGAAGTCAGAGGATATGCAGGACACTGTTGATGCACACACAGCGTGTTCTTGTGAGGACGAAGACTGCAGCGCGTGAAGCTGTACATTTACAGCATAGAAGAAAACAGAAATACTTTCATGTTTTTATTGTGTGGTGTAAAAAACCTTGTCTTAAGGAGTAATAGAGATACTAAATTAAGTACTTGAGGATGTGGGGAATCTTCCCAAGTAATTTAAAGTATTAAACTTTATTATTGTAGAAACTGTTATGATTGCCATAAATATCTGATTTCATAATAAATCCGTGCATGGAAAAAAAGTGAAGGCTTCCTTATTTCACTGGTGATGGAAGGAGGAGGTCTGCATAGGTTCTCCTTATCCCCCATTTCTTAGACTTCCTGAGTTTGTGACCATCTTCTGTGCCCCAGCGTCACACTGGGAACTGGGTTGGGTAGCTGTGGTACTACTACTCCTGCTTGTTCCCTCCTGCTTCCTTCCCTGGTGCTGGGATCCTGTGCACCTGCAGCAGGAACTGATCACCTCGGTGTGATGCTGCACCCTCTGCAGCAGCCATGCAGCCGTGGTGCTTGGCAAGAGCTCTGTGATGGGCCAGAGCTGCTGCAGGGAGCAGCAGCCTCAGGGAATAAGCCTCAGTTGCATGTCCCTGGGCAAGGCTGCTTTGAGGGAGCCAAGAACACGTTGAGTTTCTGGTGCACCTCGTGCAGAAGCTGTGGTGAGTCAGGGTCTTTGAGCAGGACAGGGTGGGCTTACCCAAGCACACCACCTGCCAAAGGGTCTGAAGCAGAGCCAGACCTCTGCACTTTGGGTGAGATGTCCCAGCCTCTGTGCCCAGCAAGAGTCGTCGCTGCAGCCACCAACAGGTGGGCTCTGCCTCCTGCCCCCCACTGCAGGTCTGTGTGGGCATGGTCAGGGATGAACTCATCTGCCCTGAGCACTGGAGCCCAAAGGATTCCAGCAGATCTGGAAGGTGTTTTCTGCTTGCCCTTTAGGCTGTGTTTGCAGGCTGAGTATGCACGCTGGGTAAATGGGGTTTTGAAAACACTTGAGAACATTCTGTAAAAATTGTGTTGTTTTGCTTTCCCCGGCAGCTTTTGCACCTTCAATGGATGCATATACCTGAGTTTTCTTGTTTGGGTATCAGTTCAGAAAGGTAAAGTCTTTAGTACCAAAAGAAATGTGTTTTAAAGGTCTAAACATACCGTTCTATACAGTTTGAATGCTGCCATGGTAACCTGAACTGCAGAGTGATGGGGAGCTAGCAGCAACAGAAAAGCCATGAGCTGGTGCGTTTGCTGCTTGCCTGGAACTCACACGGAGCAGGGATGGAAAGCACAGACTTTTCAGGTAGCCTCAGGCTCACTCCAGCAGAATCCAGGGCTTTATGTGGCCCCCAGAGCCTGGCTCTGTGGGCAATGCTGGCATGAACTCCCAGCTCCAGTGGGGGCAGCCCATGGGGCTCTTCTCTTCCCAACGTGCCAAGGCTGGAGCACAGTTTTGGGGGGATTTTTGTCTTCCAGCCTCAGCATTCAGGTGTGATGAGCCCAGCAGTACCTCCCTGGCAGGAGACCCTGGGTGAGCATCACCCAACCACCAAGGCAGTCAGAGCACCTGTGGGACTGCAGGGGGATGTGGGCTGTAGGTGTCCACCTCATGAAGGTTGTGGGGAACCCTCAGTCAGCCTCTGCTCCTCTTCCCCACTGCTGTTGTGGAGGGAGCTGAGCACAGCTTGAGGGAAATGCTGTCCAGGCCAGGTCCTGCCCTCAGCAAAATTGTTTGTCACCCTCACAATTTTCTTAGTTTTTGGGGTTTTTCCTCTCTCTTTTTAATTCAGGTTATGTCCGTCTGCATAATACTAGTGGTAAAAGGGCTGTGAGTGTATGGGGGTGAAGGCTGGGAGCTGAAGTTGTTCTTGGGGTACTGAAGAACTGACCTAGAAAAAGAGAAGTTTCAGTTTTATAAAGAAATCACTAAAGCCAAAACCCTCCCCAGCAGGCTTAGGCGACCCTGGAAGCAGAAGGACAGATGACCCTGCCCCGTGGCAGCGGCATGGCTGGGGTGGCTGAGGATGCAGAATCTGCTGCCCAAAGGGAGGGATGGGATGAGATGGGGACAAAATTCTGCAGCCCCAGGCCGCAGTGCTGGGAGCTTTGGGGAGACCCTGCCCTTGCAGCTGCGTGCAGCCTGTACAGCTCCCAGCGCAAACCCTTATTTTGAGGAATGTTGTTTGACTCTTATTTTGAGGAGTCACTGTTATAGTGTGATATTTCAGTGATACAGCACTACAATTTTGAGAATACAAGCATTGTTGCATTTAATGTTGCCATCACAGCAGCTCTCTGCTTGTACTGCCACTGACCTGAAGTCCTCACTGCTTGCAAGCTGGGTTTTTTTTTTAAAAAACCCAAGCCTGTGCAGCTGCATCTAGCTGCACATATATATTATGCTATGCTATAATAGCTTTTGGGCCTCAAGTACTAATGGCCAGTAGCTGTATACTCAAATCCTTTAAGTACATTTACCAAATCTCCAAAGTCATGACACAGCTCTCTAGCAAATAGCTTGGCTTTCTATGTGTGCTACCAGTTTTACAAGGGAAAGGGTTAAAAAAGTAAGAACTTGAATACAGGGCCAGTAAAATCATGGTGAAGGATTTGTCATCCTTCAAAAAAAATTTTTTTTTGCCCTACAGATGCAGTCTTTGATCTAGGAACAAAATCCACTATTTGTCAGACATTACAAATTATATCCCAACTGCTAATTATTAAAAAAACATCAGCTAAACAGCATTACAAAAACTAAGCTGTCTTGGATAGGAGCCACTGGTCTGTTGATGAGAAACTGAATCCAGTCCCTTCCCACAATGGACTGGGCAGCAGCAGCTCTGGTTCCCCAGCCACAGAGGAGAAGGCTGGTAGGCAAACAGTGGCCACACAGTGCCAACGTGAGCCCCCCGTCCTGGGGCTGCCTCAGCCCTCCTTGTGCTGGTTCCTAATGGAGCAGATCCATGACCTGACTGGAGGGAACAGGTGGACTTGGGAACAAGGCCAAACCCTGGAGCCAAGAGCAGCCTGAGAGAGCTATGGGGGTGCCTCCAAAGGAACAGGGAAAATGCCCACTGGTGAGAGAAGGGGGCTCCACCACGGGGTGAAGATGCCACCCCTTGTTGTGTGGTGTGAAAAGAGTTTGGGTGAGCTGCATGTTGTCCACCTTTGTTAAACCAAGAGGTTTGTGTCTGCAACACCTGTCAGCCTCACCCCTTCTCCCTTGCCAGGCAACCCCCACCAACACCCCTCTGTGGCTAAACACACCAGTGAAAGGGGCTGGCACATCAGCCCTGGAAGAGAAGCCAGGTGAGGGAAGTGTGGACGTCAGAGGCATTCAGCCGTGGCCTTCGTGACAGCGACGGGAGGTTTGTGTTACTGGGTGAAGTCCCTGTCCCCAGAGAGCAGTGCTGTGCTGACAGCCTGTCCCACTCACAGCGGGGCAGGGGTGGGCACGGTGTCACAGGAGGGCTGCCCAGGGTTTTGCACAATCTTTCTGGGACACTATCAGTTAGATAAGCTCTGTGTCTTATGGTCAGGTCAGGATAACCTGGACAAAGTTAGCACAGACTGCAATAGCACTGGGTGCTTTCAGGGAGTAAGGATAATTAATAGTTTTACTTACATAATAATAAATTTTGGCTTTAACAGTGTTTTAATACTTTTAAGTACCTGTTTCTAAAGGTACTTTCAAGGCATTCAGTTGGTGAAGTGAAAACAGCAGCACATGTGATGGTTTTGGTTCATCAAAAATATCCATCTCCCTGACCCAACCCCCCTCTCCCTCAAAGGGTTTGTTGGGTGGTTGATAAGAAGTTGATAACTCAACAAAATTCACTGTGCCTGTTAATAATTCTTCTATAAAAGCCACAGATTTTCCCCTGTGGGCCTCAGTCACTTTTAGCATGAAGGGACTCATCCTGGCCCTGGTGTTCGCCCTCGTGGGTAAGTTGAAGCTTTACCAGCGCTGCCGAGCTGTGACAGCCACTGTGATCCTGAGCAAATTGCATCTCCTTGGGGCTTTTCAGGGATATTTACAGCTTCATTTGCTGAAGCCCTTTTATAGCTTCAGCTGTAAACTATTAGATTTCTGTGCTAAGCTCAGGAGCAGGAGAAAAGCCAAGCAAGCAGCAGCTAGTGAGCAGGGCTGGCATGGGCTTGATGTCCTGGGGGTGCGGGGTGAGCCCCATTACTGGTGGTTTGCCAACCATTAGCATGCTGACTTAATGAATAATACATGAAAGGATCTACAGAAATGGGGTTTTTTCATGAACACTTCTCTTTCCTTCCTCACAGGGGGCCAGAAGCAGGACCTCGGTAAGTGGCTCTCCTGCCAGCCAGCAGCTCCCTTGCTGCCTTCCCTTACAGCCTTGCCTCGCCCACTTCTTGCACCTGTGTTTTGGCAGTGGCAGCTTCACCTTTCTTTGCTGGGCTGGTCCAAGTAACATCACAACAGTCACAGCCAAGGAGGTGTTTTTGTTATATTTTTCCCAACAGAGCCTGTTTTTCATATGGGCAAGACCTACCTGTATAGCTACGAGAGCATCATTGTGCATGGGCTCCCTGACAGAAGCCTGGCCATGGCAGGGGTGAGGCTGGCCAGCAAGGTGGAGATCAGCCGTGTGTCTCACAGTGACCACCTTCTGCAGGTAAATCACTGTGGGCATAGCAACCCACCCACTCACCCACCCATAACCATTCATACCGCCAGGCTGGCAAAATAAGTGACAAAAAGATGTAGAGCTCACACAAAAGCTATGGACCCTACCCTCTGCTGGGACGACCCTCTAAGCCCAAGGTCAGCCCATGTGGTTTCCCTCAGGCAGTGATGATTCCCCAGTGAGGGCAGAGGTGTGGACATGGGCACAGAGCTCTGCACCCTGTACACTCAAGACGTGATGGGGAGAGCCGAGGGCACTGCTGAAGGGTCTGCAGCTGCATCCAGAATACTTCGGATTACTGGCAGGGACCTACAGTGAGCACCACAGCCTGCTCCTCTGCAGGAAGGAGCTGGAGCTGCTCCAGCTCTGCTGCCATCAGTATCTGACTTGACTAAAGCTACCTTAGGTTCACCTCCATACAAGGATATGGCAGGCAGCTGCATTAAACAAATGTCCTTAAGATAGTTCTACTAAGGTAACACTAAGCTTGAGTATGAAAATGAGCATTCTAGAATGAAATATCCATGTTTTTTAACCTGGTCCATAGCCTAAAAAAGCTTAGCACTGGAATTCAGATATCACATGAGAAAGACCCAACTGTCTCCATTATCCCCCTTTTGATATTCTTCACATAGACATTAATTCAAATGTGAAGAATTCTAATGGTAATGCCTGTGTTTAGCATAATGATATCATATCTGGAAGCACTGTTACTCATCAAAAAGATTAAACCAAACATCTTAAAATACTGGCATGGCATGAAAGACCACAGCCAAGGGATCAAGAAGACAGCACATGGGGGAAAAGCTGTAAGAGGTGCCCTTAGCACTCGCCCCAGGAGTTTTCTCAGTCTGTCATCCTGCACATATATCAGGGAAACAGTGTGAAGGAATACTTATTGTCAAACTTTACACGCTGCTGCAATTGCAGGCTCTGTGTAACCTCGCTGGAGTTGCTACAATGTTAGCAGTTGCAGACAACAGTCTTGAGTAGGATTTAATTTGAGAAAATGTGACAAGAGGCAAGCCACCCTTGCAGCATTGATTATGAATGCCTAAAATAAAACAGAGCACTGAGCCCACACCTTTTCCCTCTGCGCAGGAACATGTCCTTCTCTGCACGAGGGTGGGAGGTGTAAGCATGGGACTGGATGGGTCTGTGCATGCGGGCACACGCTTCCCACTAGGGAGCAGTCAAGGACTTGTGCACAAGCTTTACAGCCTGAGGAGCTCAGAGGGATGTCAGCCACTTCCAAAGGTGTGAGCTCCTTCGGTCACCTCTGCTCCCCATCAGCTGTGCCACAGCTTTGGTGCTCGGGGACATGCTGGACCTGGAGCAGCAGCCAGAATAGTCCCTGTATGTTCAGGCAGGCAGCTTGGGCAATAATTGTTTGGCTGCCTTGCAGACTGAAGGGAGATCTCACTTGTCATCTGTGGGAAAGGAGTGAGTATCCTGTCTGTACTGATGGCTGGTGGCTGGTGTTTCACTCACCCTACAAGCTTCACCAGACTTGCTGAACTTTTGAATCCTGCTCACATAATCTTATTTTTCTGGCAGAAATCCTTCATGGAAGTTTGCATTTTCAAGGATGCTTCCTAGGCTGAGCACAGGAGTCTGAGTTGGAAACTGTTTCCTGCAGTGTTGGACAAGTGACTTTTTCTTCCCATGGACAAGAAGTGTACAGTTTCTGTATTATAGCACTATTTCAAATGGATGGTGAACAGTATGATTGGTTTCCTATTTTTATTCACAGATTCGATCACCAAAGCTGGAGGAACACAATGGCTTCTGGCCCACTGACCCCTTCATTCCATCCTCAAGGCTCTCAGAAACCATTGCTTCATGTCTCAGCCAGCCCTTTAAGTTTGAATACACTGAAGGAAGGGTTGGAAGTATTTTTGCCCCGGAGGACTGTCCCATTCTGTGCACTAACCTAGTGAGAGGGATTCTGAACATGATGCAGATAACCATCAAAAAGTCACAAAATGTGTATGAGCTGCAGGAGGTTTGTTTTTCCATTCTGATTTTACTTTTATTCTGATTTTACCATTAAAGAGTAAGTTATACTTCCCAGACTGTTTTCTTTGACCTTTTTATTGCTGTTTCAAGTGGGAAGTTCATTGTGTTTAACCAATATTTGCAGGCTGGGATTGAAGGCATCTGCCAAACCAGGTATGTTATCCAGGATGACAGCAAGAATAACCGTGCCACCATTTCCAAAAGCAAGGACCTGACGGACTGCCAGGAGGAAGCGGTGGAGAACCTGGGAATGGCATACATCAGACCCTGCCCCACCTGCCCCCTGGTAGGAGCAGCACGGAGCCACCGCTGCCCTGCTCGGGCACGAGCCATTGCTCAGCCCTCACACTGCACTGATGATCGTAGGGGGCTTGGCTTGTCTGGGCTGACCAGTTCCTGTTCCTGAGTGGGTCTCTTTGCACTCCTAGAAAGAAAGAAGCATTAAGGGCACGGTGACGTTCACTTACAAGATGAAGTATGGCGACAGCGGGGCATCGTTGACGTCCGCTATGTCAGACCAGGTGTACCAAATCTCTCCTTTCAATGAACCCAACGGGGCAGCAGTCATGGAGGCAAGGTAGGCGCTGTGCATGTCCTTACATTAACACAGCCAGGAGGAGATGCCTAAAACGTATTTACTGTTGATTTGTGAGATGACTAGAAGCGCCTGGCATGTGGCTGCCAAGGGCCAAAACACTGTACAGCCCTTGGGATGCCCATCCCAGATGCCCAGAATGTTTCAGGTGGCCTGTGCCCTACTTTTTAGGCCACCTGAGATATCTGTCCAGCCTCTCAGAGACTTTAGCAAACTCTCACAAAGGCTTTTGCAGTCATGACTTTTCCAGATAATCCTGAGCAGTGGATGAACCGAGAATGGCAGGATCCATTTGCAGTCCTGCTGGGCACCCCTCAGTCTGCTCCAGGGCTCTGCAAGTCCTCCATGCACAGAGTGTACTTACAGGCTACTGATGCATTTCCCTCTTTCCCTTGAAGACAAGAGCTGTCTTTGGTCGGCATCAAAAGGCCTCCTATCAGTGCACCAAGTCTTCGTTATCATTTCTCAGGAGAACTACTCCAGATGCCAATTCCTCTAATAAGGATTAAAAATCCAGATTTACAGGTATTAGAGGCTTACTTTCACACACTTTCATTATTTATAAGGTTAACAGGTCATCACATAATTACTTCAGACATGGATCCTTCCAGCTGTCTGTTTTTTCTGCAGTTAACAGAAACGCTGCGGCAATTAGTCCAGAATAACGAGAAAGGAGCCACTAAAGAAGCTTCATCCAAGTTCTTACAAATGATCCAGCTTTTTCGTGTAGCAACCTTCGACCAAATCGAGTCTTTGTGGCTGCAGTTTGTCAACGAACTCCCCTACAGGTAACTGTGGCCTTCAGCCAGGGTTTCTGATCAGAGGCACACTGGGCAATGGGGAGAATGAATCCTCCTCTCCCTGGCAGGCCCTGGTTCCTGAGCGCCGTCTGTGCTGCTGGAGCTACTGACACGTTCAGATTCCTGAAGCAAAAGATCCATGATGAGAAGCTGAGCATCTGGGAAGCAGCTGTGACTCTCCCTCTTGCCTTCCATTTTGTTACACCAAACAAACAAACCCTGGAAATTGCCTCAGTGAGTACAGATCCTTCTCCCTTTTATTTTCCCTCTCACTCCTTTCTAAAGGTGAATTCATAGGATTATAAGTGAAAGATACAATATATTTCAGTCTAAATTTGTAAAATGCAAGGTATTGACAAAAATTTGGAATGCTTCAGAAAATACTCCAAAACACTTGTTGCCAAAAGTTTGTAGTTATATTTGATGTTAAACCCCACAAATTATAAGAAAACTCCTGTTGATTCTTTTTGCCAAATCAGAAGTTAAAAAGAAAAAAGACAAACTCAAGAAAATAATATATAACCAGTTATCTAAAGTGCATACAGCACAACTGGAGCAAGTCTACTTAATTTTCTTGAAGCTGAATATCTAGCACTTGATCTAATTCCTGAAATTATATAGAAAGAGCACAAATCAATTTTATCTATTTCTCAAATGCATTTACTGCTAAATACAGCTCTAATTACTAGAAACTCTAAATAATGATACTGCTTCCTTCTGCAGACTTTTCTGACCTGTCCCCAAATCCAGAAAGTACTGATGCATAAGATAATTGTTTACCTAGGATATGGTAGCATGGTGAATAAATACTGTGCTCAGGCTTTACTATGTCCAAATGAACTTCTTCAGGTACGTGACTCTCATTTCTTATAAAAAGGTGAAAAAATTTTTAAAATACCTTTAATTTAGCTCTCCCAATGCTGGCAATTAGGTAGCTCACTGTTTGCATGCCTCACTCTTAGCAGTGCGAAGAGAGAATGAAACACTGAGCTGATGCCTTTGAAAGATCGGGTTGTAGCCGTTCAGAATTTCAAATGTAGTGCTAAAAGCCCATGGGGATAATGGATCCTGTAACCAGCCTGAAACTGAGCTCAGGTGTGACAAAGTTTGGATTAAAGCAAAATATTTATGATTCTATGATTCGACTTTTACGTTAGGTAGAGTGTACTTAAAAGATGTATTGAAAAAGCAGTAAAGTGTGAACATATGCAAAGCTCTGGATATGTCACAGGTTAGGGCTTCCAAGGAGGCCCTGCTACACTGCATTTTACTGTCAGAAATATTCAGGACATTGTCCTTGGACTGTGCAGCTCCAGCTCCTTGCTTAGCAGGGCCACAGCACTGAGAAGGCCTTGCTGGTGTTTGACAGATGTTTAAATTTTCCAAAGAGTGAAATAAAGCCAAGCCACCAGAATGGCAATTCCACTTCTCAGAACAGCAAACCTGTTCGAGTAAACTTGAAATTGCTGTAGGAAGCAAAAAATATGCAAGTGCAATTTGGTAGGGCTGGCAGAGGTGGCCCAGGGAACGACTGAACCTGGCATCAGCTCAGCGCTGCCTTTGAACTTGCAATGGACTCTCTGGGGCAGGCACCCACCTGGGATGGCCTCCTACACTCAGGCACAGCTCAAAATCAACTACAACACCGTGCAAGGAGAAAACCGAGTTTATTTGTATGGTCCATGTTTGGCATCCTGATGATGATAGTGAGATTTTTCCTGGGAGGAAAGTCTGAACAGCTCTATTCTGGGATTTGCAGCAGTAGTTGTTTTGCTTTCCATGGCAATGCACATTTTTATGCACTATTACAAGATCATTACCTGGTAAGATTAACATGGTCTGCTCCATTTTCAGCCACTCCACGACCTTGCTACTGAAGCCACCAGCAAAGGTGATGCCAAAGACATGTCCTTGGCCCTGAAAGCCATTGGCAATGCAGGAGAACCAGCCAGCATCAAACGAATCCTGAAGTTTTTGCCAACATTTTCCTTGGCTGCAGCTTCATTACCAAACAGAATTCATGCTGATGCTGTGCTGGCCTTAAGGAAAATTGCAAGAAAAGACCCTGCAAAAGTAACTGAAATTATAATTTAAACAAATATCTTAAAGGGTATGGACTGGGTTTGCTTAGTGATTCAGGAATAACAAAACCATCAGGTAATGTTAGCAGCTCCGGGCAGGTCTCTCAGGTACTGGCCTTCCTCTTGCCCCCGCTGCAAACTCCTGACATCACCCCATCCTTGCTGATGTCCTGGGAAAGAATTTGCTTTAGTCAGTGTAATACTGGGCCTAATGGCTTTTTCTCCCAGCCCTGTTCACTGTGCACCCAGCAATATCTTCATTTTCAGTGACAGGTCTCGTGCTCACGTCTCTTGTTCGGGGTTCTGTTCTCCACTCACTGCAGAGCACATATGCACTGCTTAGGAAACACTGCTCACTGGGAAGTTATGGGCTACTCAGAGGTTGCATCTTCCTCCTGTAGGTCAGGGAAATCACCCTCCAGGTCTTTATGGACAGCATGCTTGCTCCAAACGTCCGAATGGTGGCTTGTGTTGTCCTCTTCGAAACCAAGCCTGCTCTTCCAACAGTATCAGCTCTGGCCAGCTCGCTGCTGACAGAGCCCAGCCTGCAAGTAGCCAGTTTTGCATATTCACACATGAAGACTTTGGCAGCAGGCAGGATCCCACAGCTCTATAAACTGTAAGTAGAGGAAGAAGTACATTTTTAGTAAAAAATGGAGATGTTTTTCTTGCAGTTTTCTAAGAATTTGGTCACAGTCGACTCTCTTCATATGGTTTTAACTCTATTACTCAGATCTGCTGCTTGCAACATTGCCATTAAACTCCTGGGCCCCAGACTTGACAGGCTGAGCTATCGTTACAGCAAGGTCATTCAGATCAGTGACTATTCCTGTGAGTACCAGCTGCCCTGTGCACTTCCTCACCTTAGGTAGCCAAATGCCTCTATTGTGTTCTGTGATTTTCATCCAAAATCCAACCGTGAGCTGTGAGTTTAGTGCACTCTTGAAGTAGGAAAAGCAGAAGAGCCTCCTAAAATGCAAAATTCCCTGAGGCTCTTTCTCAAATCTCTGGTATCTGCTGAGGAAAGTGGTGCTTGAAAATGGATTTAGGCCTCCTTCTTCAGTCCCTGGGGTTGTGTTCACTCTGCCACAGAACAAAATCCTCCTCTTGAGGTTGCAAACTTGAGAACCTGTGGGACTGAATCCTGAGAGAACCCCATGTAATCTACTACAGCATGTACCTGAGGTGGCTTACGTGCACCAGACACCTTGGAGCACCTAATTTCTGCTGCTTTTTATTCCTGTGACAGCTCAATATCAGGCTGGTGCCATTTGGAGGGTCTATCTAATGAACAGTCCCAGCACCATGTTTCCATCTGATATAATCACAAAAGTAAGAGGGTATTATGCAAACACTGCAACGGATATTATCGAGGTAAGTATTGCATTAAGGCAGCCAGCTTTTGGACTGTGATGTAGTGTTTAACTCCATTTCTGGCTGTGAGGGTGGATGTGGAAGGGAAAATTTAGATAATGATTATGATTTTACTTAGGCTTCTTCTTTTATTTGGGCTTCTTGACACATACATTCATCAATGAACACATCCAGCATACGCATGTAAATCTAGGAGCAGAGGAAAGCTTACACAGCAGGACATCCATCTGCCCACCTAAAGTCATGTGGGATCCAGGGTATTTTGCATAAGTACAGGGAAATTAAATTTCAGCCGGCAGTACAGCCAGGGCAGCACAAAGCTCCATGTAACAGCATGCAGGAATTTACACAGCTTCTTGGGCAAGTTTTGCAGCCTGGGCTGAGTTCTGCACTACCCTAAAATTATCCCTGCTGACTAATTTAAGGCTGGCTGGCTCAGCACGTCCTCAGCATCTGCAGCCACAGCCTGCAGCCACCTGCCAGGTAGACATGTCCTTATAACGCAATGGCTTCGTGAAACAAGTATTTCGTGTGGCCTCGGTGAGTTAATACCAGGCACAAGGGTTTTCCTGAGCTCTCTTGTACTTGGGCTGTGACACCTGACTCTGTTTCCTGCAGGTGGCTTTCCGGTCACAAAGCCTAACCCAGCTTATCAGGAAGCAGAACATTCCCTTTGCTGAGTATGACACGCACAAGACGCTGAAGGAGCTGGGTAAATCGGTACGTCTGGGCGCCCTTCCGACCTGTCTGCAACAGACAGCTCCTGACAGCACCAGGGTTGCATCACCCACCCACTGAGCCGTCCCTTTGATGTTTCTGGAAGAAAGGAGTCAGTCATCCTGTTCAGTCATGGAAAGCTGTACTTACATTGTACTTACTCTCTCAACACATGCCACCTTTTCACTCAATGTGTCTCAGCTCTTAATGTGTAGTACAAAAGATGAGGATGCTGCTGGGAAGCAAAATGTTTTAAAGTGTATGTTAGAACACATTAAGTGGTTGCTCTTCTCTTTTAAAATGGTTATTGAATAAGGTTTTTCTTCATGAGTCTTTGGGTGTCACCTACTACATAGAGCAGCAGAAATTACCAAGCCCTTACCTCACCCTTACATGCAGAAACTCTCTGTGAAATCAGCTATGCAATATAAGAAAAGCCAGATTGTTTTAGACCTGTAAGATGCCTATTAGCTTTTTGGCTAAGGAAACACAGTTCTCATCCTTCAGATGGGATCTATTCTTTGCTAATACATTACTCCATTTTAAGTGACATTTTCTGCTTCTTCCCTTTCTCCCCATCTCTCCTTAACACCACAGCTTCTGGGATGGAAAGAACTGCCACCTGAAGACCCCCTGGTATCTGCTTACATCAAAGTATTGGGTCAAGAGATTGCCTTTGTTGATATCGACAAAGATGCCATTCAACAGATGATGATGGTACTGACAAGGCTGTTGACTTTTTGTCTGCAATGCTGAATAATTTCCCTTCCGCATCTCCTCTTACCTACTCACCTAACCTATTTCTCTGTTTCCAGAGTCTAACTGGATCATCAAACTGGCAGCCAGTGGTGAAAAAAGTGGTGGAAGAGGTCCAGAAAGGGATTTCAGGTCGATGGACCCTGCCGGTGATGGTGGGTGAGATGCGGCACATTGTCCCCACCATTGCTGGCCTGCCACTGGAGCTCGGGCTGTGCGGGGCCACGGTGGCCCAAGCTGCAGCTGACGGTGAGCTTGAGATGCCAAACTGAGCAGCTACCCCTCAATAATTGTGGGTCTGAAACTAAATCCTCCTCTAATCTTGAAAAATACCCTGGTAATGTCAAAACGTTAGTAACCAGCTACCTCCAAAGGGTTTGAGGAGTAATTGGCATATTTCACCTGAGACATATTTGTATAACTCTGGTTTGGATTAGCAACCTTTAAATAACCATGTAAAGTATTTCAAAATGTAAAAGCACTGCCCTTGCACAAACTACTATGCTTATTGAAAGCATTATATCCCCAGAATTCACTGTTTCTCTGTTCATGTAATTTCTGTCTGTCTTTTTCAGTGGATGTAAAGGTATCACCACCAGTATCTGACAATTTTAGACCCTCACAGTTGTGGGAAACCACGATGGATATTCATGCTGACATCAGGCCAAAGTAAAAATTACATATATTTTCACATACACACACAAGCATTTATATTTATAGCTGTAGTTATATTTGACATAGATATGTGGTGGCATGTAGCTATACAGGGGTCTTACTTGTCCCAGATTTTGGATAAATGTGCTAGTCCAGAGCAGCAAAATCGTGAGAAAGTAACACAATCCCCTAGTGCTTTACAGCCCTGCAAATCTATCAATGTGCCCATATCCCACAGGATACTGTGCTGTTCTGCCATTGCTAAAAATGTTCACATTTGTACCTGTTCAATGACTAAAGATACTAAGATGTGAAAATATGTTATCTTAGGTATTAATTTTTTTATAATTTCACCACCTGGAATAAGCCAGAAGGATTTCAGGGGGGAAAGGGAAATGCTTCTGGATCTGCAAAAGCAACAGTAATGATAATAGTAATAATGTTAATAACGACAATACTAACAATGATGATAATAATAATAGTAGTGAGAATATTAAAACAATTGGCAGAATCTGAAGCTATGAGATTCTGGAGTTAGCTTGTCCTCAAGCAATGTTTCAGTGACAATGCAATCAGAAGGTCCATGTTAGCTTTGTTTTTCAGACAAATCACTTCACCTTCTCAGCTTTTTGCTTATCCTGTTGTGATAAATCTCTTCATCCATCAGTAGTGGGTCTTACAATAAACAGGACAGCATGAAAATGTAATTTTGCATATCAAAGTTAAATTTCTGCATATTAATATGTAATTATGCCTGGTTTTATTTCCACTCTTTCAGAGCATATTTTCATATGATTGCTATGATGGGGATTAATACACAGTACTTTCAAAGTGGTCTTGAATTTCATGCAGAGTTCAGTGCCAACACTACAATGAAATTTGATGCCAGGATAAATATGAAAGAGAAAAATTTGAAGATTGAAACGCTTCCCTGCCATCAGGAGGCTGAGCTTGCAGCTGTGAGGTACAGAAGAGCTTTTTGCAGTTTCTTGCTTTCTATTACTGATTGTGAGTTCCCTGTCATAAAATCACAGGTATACAACTACTTGTTAAGGTCTGCCACACCTTGGCAGCCACATAAAGCTTAGTGCTGTCTTTTTTGCACCAGCAAAGATGGGTAGAGTGAAATCAGAAGGTGTTACTTGTGTGCCATTTATCACCTCCACAGGAGTGAAGTTTATGCTATTTCAAGGAACATGGAGGAAGTAGATTCCGAAAAGAAATCCCAGCTTCTCCCTGAAGGAGAAATACCAAGTGTCTCTGAACAGCTACTGCAGTCAACAGAAGGATCTTCAAGACCTGGTAGCTGGAAGGTAAGGAAGCCTCTCACCATCTGTACTGCAGACAGGCAGGGAACAGACAGCTCCTCAGGAGGGCTGGGCACCCCTGACACAGGAGCTGTCTAACCAGATTCCAAACACAGGAATGGTGAGATTCAACAGGGGCCTGATATTTCCCAAACCAAGCCTAAGACCCAATGGGTTCATGACACAATCAATCACAGTCCACTCACTTTCTCCATTGCATGCAGGCAGGGCTGCTTTGACAGCATGTCTTCCTATTTCTTTACTGTCGTAGGAGGGTGTCTGAAATTTTCATCCTTTGTACAATATCTCTTGTTTTTCTGGATCAGAATAATGTGAAAAATATGGTTCTTGGGCAGGATATAGATTTTTCTTCCCAAATCCTGTGATAATCCCTGCAGTGGATTGCAGAAGCACATTTTTTCATGTGCTCTTCAGCTTCTGAGGCTGGCGTGGGAGGGCTATGCTGGCTTGCAGCAGGAGGGCTAGAATCCTGAAATGGATGCAGAGGGACAGCCCCTCCAAAGAGCCCTGCAGGTTCTCATTGGGAAGTGTGTTTGTGAAGCAGTGCCTGAGAAAGAGGGGGCAGGAGAGCTGTCCTCTTCCACAGAGCACTTTGCAGGAAACCCCACTCCTTCCAGTGCCTGGATCTCTAATTTTAAGCATTATTTCCTTCTTTAAGCAGGACTGTCATCATTCTCTTCATTAATGGGAGGAATTATTTTAAGAGCTGGGACAATTTTTTTTTGATGGAAAATTACTTTATCTGCCATATTTTTCTTTAATGCAGCAAAGCAGTGTTCCTAATGTGATATCCAAAGGATACCAGCAAGGTTCAGAAGAGGCACATCACAACAGTGCAGGAAGAAGATTTTACTCACGCAGGTTCTGTAGAAAATTTGAAAGTTTGGCATGTTCTACTTGTCTCAGCATTAAATCACAAAATTCTGCTTTCTTAAGAAACACCTATCTGCACAAATTATTTGGAGAATTTGAAGCCAAAATCATTTTAAAACCAGGTACAGTCATAATAACAAGTTTTTCTGTCAATCACTGTGAAAAATGCTCAAGCAGCACAATCCTGGAATGGTTTTGCCTTTAGTTCATACAGATGCTGATATTGAAAAAATACAGCTGGAGGTTCAAGCAGGATCCAAAGCAGCTTCAAAAATAATTGAGGTATCAAGCTCAGGGTCAAAGGAAGAGGGACAGGCATCTCCATATGAGGACATTCAAGCTAAACTGAAGAAGATTCTAGGCATTGAAAATGTGTTCACGGTAAGAGACTTTGAGCATCAGAGAGGGAAATATTTCCTATAAATGAAGCCAAGGGTTTCAAGTGTGGAAAACTGGGATGGGAAAGCAAGGAATTGGCCTGGGGGGAATGGGCCTAAGGAGTTCAGGTACAGCTTCTGCAGTGTGTGGGGACAGGAAGTTCTATTTCCTTGGAAGCCTGTGGTGAGCATCTTGTCTGACAGCCAGGGAAATGTTACAGAACAAGCTATAAATTCATGATGCTTTCAACTCTTTTTGGAGGCTGCAAATAAAACACGGCGCCGCACAAAACGGATTAACCGAGAGTACAAGACTGCAGATACTGGCCTGTGGGCAGACCCCAGTGCATCCCACCTCTCCAGCTCATCCTCTTCTGCTGCTTCCTCTGCTGATGGTAAAGAGCCTGGAAATCATCACAGGAAAGATGAAATAAGGCAATCTGGGAAGACGCGTGGCAGCAAGAGCAGCAGCAGGAGCAGCAGTGGCAGCTCTGCTAGCAGCAAAGCATGCAGCAGCAGCAGCCAAGAAGACCACTCTGGGGACAGGCACTGCAGTGGGGACAGTGAATATTTCCATCAACAGGTAATTCACTCTGGCTGGACCTTTTCATATCTCTTATAGTAATTGGTTTTGTACATCAGGAAATTGTGCTCATAGAGCACGGACCAAAGAAAAAGGAACTCTGGTTCTCTGAAGCACTTCAGATCAGAATTTTGACATTTCAGAATATTTCACTGTAAAATCTCTAAAAAACTTAATTTTCTTTTGCTTTGTTTTCCATACTCAGTATTGACTTTTTAAATGCATTTATCAAAAGTTAGTTCTTTATTTTTTCCTGAGTCTTCTTACGTACTATCTATTCTCACAGGCAAACCCACCTGTCTACCAGTTTTTGTTTAAGCCAACGGATGAACAGGTACATTTACTGCATTTAGTGGGAGCAGGGTGTACAACTACTTCTGCTGTCTTTGCTGCAACTAGATCCTAGTTCTCTGAGAGTAAAAATATGATAAATTGATTCTGCAACAAGTTCCAGTGGTAGGCATCTGCTTCAAGGTGACTCTCTGTTGCAGGACCCAGGAGAGGAAATCTTGAATATCAGCATCAGCTCTTCCTCTTCTTCAGCTAGTGATGAAGGCATCTCTAGAGCCACATCTCAGGTGAGTGTCTTAATCTGCAAGAAATCCAAACATTTACTTCGCATTTCCAGTTATTTCCAGTTGCTGTATATTTATAACAGAATAGGAAAAATATGGTGATTTAGCGTATTAGGAATATAGAAAGAAACCGAACTGTTTCTTGTTTTATAAGGGTGAGCACAGATAGTCGTTTAATATTATTTAATATTCCCTCAATACATGCTTTATTTTTTAATGAAACTGGAATGTATTGCTGTATATGTTGAAATTTGTCTTACTCAGTAAATAATTCACTATAAAAAGAAGAACACTTTAGAAGTGCTGAACTGCTTGATCAGAAACTGGTTTCAGGTGTATTTTTATTGTGTATCTTTCTGTAAAAGTTTAGGACTTGACTCTGCCGCTCATTTGTTCGTTAGGTCCTCACTGCAGAGTCCTTCTGTTCATGTTAGCAGGACCGTAACAGGCCTTTGAAAAAACCTTGAGTTTGCAGCATGGCTCCAACTCTGAGAGCAATCCAGGTGTTTATTCAGGAATGTCTGCAGGGTGCATAATGGTACCTGGTCCTTCTATAAGAACTGAGGGAAGCTGGAACAGATTTCAACAAAGAATAAGCCTTACTTTGCTGAGGCATCCCTTCTGCAGCAGCAGCTCCCAGTTGTTAGGGCAACTAGCTCGTGGAAAAAAGGAAACCAGACTGACCTTCTCCCCCACCATTTCCATGCAGCTTAAATTTACCTCTCTTGTCCATCTTTTCACTGTGTTTCTACTTCCCTGAACTCCTTCTCAGCCACAGCCTTGTTCTCTCTCCATTTCCCACTAAGCCCTATCCAGCTCTGCCTCACTCAATCCTTTTGCGTGTCTCTGTCACTGGACCTGGCAGCACAGGGAGGACCTGCTGCCCCACAGCAAATTCCCCCTGCTGCTGTCCCCTGTCTGGGTGGGGACTCTGCCCACAGCTCAGGCAGGACACTCAGCCAGGCAGGTGCTGCTGCTGGGCACAAGGGTCCCGTGCTGAACAGGGCCACGTGCTGCTCCTCGTGCAAGTACCACGCTTTGGGCTGCACTGAACAGATTCCCCTGACAACACAGATTATCATGGTTTTAAACAGGTGGTCAAGGTAGTTTTATCAAAAAGCTATTAGTTTAACTGCAGTTTGGTAAGAGAGCAGTGCTGAGCTGGGTAGTATCAGTTCTTTATACAGTACTATACTTCCTTTTGTTGCATTGAAAGTACTTTACAAAAAAATTCCCAACACAGTTTTACTTGCATAGGTCATGCCGGTGGTTTTACTATTGTAATTCTAATGCTTTGTTTATGTCTTGGCCTCTATTTCCTCTCTACTCACCTAAGCCTAAATTCTTGGGAGACAGCAAGCCACCAATACTGGCTGCAGTTCTTCGTGCCATCCACAGAAACGAGCAGCCAACGGGGTTGCAGCTTGTCCTATACACTGATGCACAGCCCAAGAGGTGGAGAATACAGATGTTTGGTTCAAGCATCACAGGACCAAGTAGATGGAAACTCTGTGCTGATGCTTCAGTAATAAATTACCGAAAAGTATCAGTAAGTTTAAAATATCAATCAGCTCAAATATAAATGAAACATAATGATCTTACTATGTTTTATGCAAAAATTTATATATTTCCCTCCATTAGGGTTCTCTTAAATGGGGTAAAGATTGCCAGGACTATCAGATTGCTACTCAGATTGCAACAGGGCAATTTGCTGCTTATCCAGCTATGCAGATGCAACTGGAGTGGCTGAAAGTGCCTTCAATAATCCAAACAACTGCAAGATGGTAAGATTTCATTTTAGTTTTTGAAAAATGTATGTCAATGCTCCAAACAATTACAGGTTCAGTTCTGCAATTTCCAAGCTAGAAAAATTCCCCTTAATCAGTAGGGTATTATAAAATCAGATTACATGTGTTTGCTTTCTCTGCATTCATTCCCTCAAAGCATACTGCATTTTAGTTTGCAAGAAAACCACCTGGGATGATGGGATTCACCTATCTATAGCAGACTTGTAATTTAAAGTTCTTGAATTAGGAGATCGGTCCCCTGATGCTTCCTGATTTATGGAGGCTCAGAGCAGAAGCCTGACCTTGGTTCTCTGAAGAAGTTAGGCTTTTACTTAATTTCCTAATGCAGGCACCTTGCCTCTGGCTTCTGAAGCAGGTGATACAAATACTCCCTCTAAGGCTTATGCGCATTAAATAAAAAATGTTTTATGACATTTAGTGTAAGAAAACTGTAGATGATGGATTCAGTTCACATGTGTCTCCATATACATGAAATATCTGTCTCATTCATTGATTGCATCCCTCCATGCATTTGCCTGCAATAACACAGAGATCCACACTGAAGCCTCTCTCTTGTCATAGTGCTACCAAAATACAGAGAGGTGCAGAAACTCAGTTAACTAAATACTCACACAACTGAAGTTATCACCCTAAAGGCATACAGGTGATTTGGTTAAAGTCTTCTGAAGAGCGTAACTTTCTACATTAGATTGAATTACCTGAAGCTGTTATCTGCTCTTATTAAAGGAGATGAAACCATCCAATTGACTATCCTGGAGCAATGCCACAGAACTTTTCTTTTTTTCTGCTCTGAGACTATGCCTTTTTATAAAGGGATATTTTCTGTATTTCTCTATTTGAGTCCCAAGTCTGTTTGGAAACTCATTTGTAGAGATCCCTCCATCAGCTTGTTGACAGTCTTAGTGGAAAAAGGATCCTTGCCTAAAGTTATCACTGCAGGACTGACGTATCAACGTGAAATATTTATTTAATGTTTTTAGCATGTTAGTATTCAGGGGCTTATGTAATTGTTGCCTATTTTTAAGTCTGAATGTGTTTAAAACAAGTTTGCCACACCTCTCTTCTCATATCACTCTCACATCCAGTCTCTCAAGATCTTTTACACCAATTAAAAAATAAATTTGCCTGCCACTCCTTCCATAAACAACATCATGTATCACCAAACCCTGATGCAAAACATGTCTAACACAGAATGCATATTGCTTTATGGGGGTATTTTAGTCTGAACAAATAATAACCAATTTTTTCAAAGACCGACTGATTTAATCCCTTACTTCCTTTTTTTCAGGTTTTACTCATTTCTTCCAGGAGCTGCCTACTTGCTTGGGTTTTCCCAAAGGCAACAGCTTGGTCCCTCTCACCAGGCAACCTTAGTTATGGCTTTGACATCTCCAAGAACATGTGATGTTGTCTTTAAGCTGCCAGAGGTAACTATTTCCACTATCTTTTATCCTGAAGCAGTCAATCGGTACTTAGCAAATGGATGATTAATAGCTTTTTTAAAGCATTAATTTTTAAAAAAACCCAAAAAACTATAAAGAATCTGCCTTCACAAGACATTATATTCACGCAGTGGTTTTACTATGAAAATATCTTACAATATACTTGTCTTTCTTATGTAGCATGCAAGCCTATGAAATAAGAAACAGGTTAGAACACAACCATCATGATTGATAGCACATTAACAATAACTTATTAAAATGGCCACTCTTCCCAAAATCTTCAGAAAGATGATTGCTTTTCCTGTGTTCTGGAAAAGACAGTAAAACCAGGCTGCTGAGACAGCCAAACAGCAGCACTTGATGTATGGGCAGAAAGAGGGAGTGCATCTCAGGTGAGCAAACCATCCAGACTGAGAGCAAAAGTGATGTACAGCTACCCAAAAAGCTGCCAAATGGTGACTCTCCGAATTCATTCATAGCAGTGCTGTTCCATAGGCTGCAGATGTGTCACACTGCAGAACTACTTCATGCTGTACACAGAGGACTTGATTTCTTTTTCACTCTGACCTAAATCCGGATGCTAATTTGGATTTCAGTCAGCACAGTTCTTTTGAAACATCAGAGGAAAATGCTGCCTTATGTCTACACTGTGCTTTGCATTTCCATTCATGTTGGTTTTCTGCCTGATTTTCAGCTCACAATTTATGACACAGCCATCAGGCTTCCCCTGCCAGTCCCTTCACATCCAGGTACACCGATTTCAGCATTACCATCCTCTGACTGGAAGGCCTTTTCCCAAGCAACACTTTCAATCACTGAAAGTCTTAAAGGTCAGCAAGTAACTATCGGCACAGGCATTGATTGACTTTGAAATTTTTGTAAATGTGATTTATACTTTTGATGGTTTTTTGTTTTTTTTTTTTACTTATTCTCTTAAAAATCAGTTGGACGTCAGATAAAAACAAAGCATCTGTATGAAAATCTGTGAGGCTGCAAAGATGTAAAGAAAAGGAGACATAATAGGAAGATTAAACCTTTGGTTCCATGCCAATAGTGCTTGCAAATAATCCATTCCCAAATGCATCCGCTTCAGCTTCACTGCAAAAATTGTTTGTGAGGAAATTACAATACAAAATTTGTGAAAGGAACATCTAAGTGACCTCTGATTTGGGGTGCTCTGCTTGATTAGCACTGTTACATTAAAGCTGAAACAGCTTCAAAAGTATACCCATTAATTTAAAATCCTGCACTTTGATTTTGAAGGGATTATTGTTTGATTAATGCTGTATTAAGAGCTAATCACATTATACTTACTTAGGGTAAATTTTAAAATTAAAAGCTTTATGTAATCCTGCAATAAGGAGTCGCATTTTGCTTGGAATCAGTGGGCTAATATCATACCGTGCATATTCATGTCCCTGTCCACAGCAGGGGGCTGGAATTAGATCATCTTTAAGGTTCCTTCCAACCCAAGCCATTCTATGGTTCTATGGTATTTCTTTGGTAAACACCAAAACTAATCTGAATTAATTACAACTGTTGTAAAATAATTTCTAATCAGAGCTGGTAGGATTTCCAACAAAATACCACTACAGTGAAAAAGAGAAAAGTGTAGTGTGGTATTTTTTCCTTCCCATCTCCTATTTCTAATCCTAGTTATGACTCAATAAAAGTATCAGCATTTTAGTGAACTTTCTCAGTGTTAATGATATGTGAATTGTTATCAAACTTTGTGAAATTCTTTTGACTACAACAAAGTTAGAAAAGCCAAAATGCCACAAACCCAGAGTTGCACCAGCACCAGCTGTGAGCAGAATTCATCTCACACAATGACTGAATCATGGGGAGTTGTGCTGCTGCCTGGGGACTGGCAAAGTTTTACTTTTGTATTACTACAAAACTAATATTTCGTCTGACAGAATTAATTCACTTCTACATGGGAACATGTGGAACCAGAAAATGATTTTTTTGTCCTTTTAATTACAAAACTAAAATAAAATAGCTGTCTTATATAAATTATAAAATGCTTACTTTTTACTGTTTGTTTTTTTTTTTCAGGTCATTGTACAGTTTTCCAAAATAAGATCACAACCTTCAATGGCATTGAATTTAACTATGCAATGCCTGCAAATTGCTACCATGTCTTGGTGCAGGACTGTAGTCCAGAGCTTAAATTCCTGGTGATGGTGAAAAGACTTGAAGAGTCTGCTGACCTTACAGCAATAAACGTCAGACTCGCCAGCCAGTAAGTAATTGGAAACTTAATAAAAAATAGATGCCAAGCTGGACATGCTATAAATGAAGAACAAATTGGTGGGGCAGATGGCACTAACATTAGACTCCTGCAGAAAGTACTGATGTCAATGGAAAGATGTCTAGGAGTGTCACTGGGGTTTGAGGACTTTGTCTTTTAGAAGTGTTTCTAAAATATATCTGAGGTTCACAGTAACCTAAAGTCTTTACTGCTCCAAATACTTCATTCATTTGTTAGAATTTAACCGTCTCATTCCAGGATTTAGTGATTAGGCAGACACACAAACTATAAATCCAAAAGGAGCTATTGTGATCATTAGTCTGGCTTTTACACTAATCTAATAATTAGAACAAATTAGAACCCACAACTCAGAGTTGTTGAGAAGTGGACATAGCTAAAAAGGGCATTACTTATCCCAGATTAGAGGCACTCTCTTAGGACATCTCTTAGTTGGCACATAATGTTCTAGTGTATTTGAAATCAATTTAAGACACACTTTGTTTCAGCCTGGAGCAGTCACCCCTAAATTGTATGGGATTATGCATACTAAAATCATTGTAGTGAGTGTTCTTCAAAGCACATAAACAGACTTTGATCTGTAAGGTTTCATTACCAATAATTGTTTATTTCTGAAAAATGTGTGCCTAACTGTGCCATGATGTTAGAGAAACAGAGGGAATCTAGTATTCCCTGCACCTGTTTTGTGAAAGAACACGAGGATCCTTGTTTTGTAGACCGTATTTTTTGTGATAAAGATGTTCTTCATCACTGAATCATTCCTGATTTTTTCATACAATTGTATGGATGTGCTTTTGATGTTCTTGAGCTTCATATTTCTTCATTAGAGCAAACACTGCTCTGAAGAAAATACTACAATACATCGAGTGTTCAGGCTGCAAGAGAACTGCCCTAGGGAACCCAATCTTCCTTTGAAATGTAAAGCACCTTCAATTTATGTGAAGGTAATAGCAATTAGGTTGTTCTGCAGCAAGGCTCCTGTAGCCTGGTGTCTTCCTGCCTGAGCCGTGGCCACGAGCAGCCACTCAGAGACAAGTACAGCCAGGGGAAGGTGTATGGGGAGCACTCCTGGCACACTGTCCTGGGCCCCCTCTATCTCCCTCTAGTGATTCATGCCAGAACGATATGAGCATCCTGCAGTGATGGTTCTACCAGAACAGGGAATTATGAGCTGAGTAGGGCAAAGGAGAAGCATGTGTTTACGCTAATTTCCTTTATTTAAAGTGAGGTTGACATGTATGTTTCCAATGGACTCATCCAGTTGAAGATTAATGGCGTCCAAGCCCCAAGAGATCTTCCGTACACTTCTAATTCTGGTAAGAGACTCATCTTTATATTTCATTTAGTCTTTCTTGATCTTTTGAAGAAGGAAAGGATATGATCCTGCAAACACCTCACAAGATAAAGATCATCCTAATTTGAGAAACAATTAAGTGATTTTAACATACTTCCATGCAAGCTTTTATAATGCGTGGCAAGAAAGATGAGCAAAGAAAGAGTTGCTGAACTCATGCATCTTCACACAGATGAAAAAATGCAGGGCTGTGGTATGTTTTGCTGATCCCAGAGACCCACAGAACGAGCATTGAGATGTCCCCTGTCACAGCCACCCTTGTGAGTGGCTTCAGCTTTTCCCAGGGCAGGGAGCAGCAGTCTTTCTCGTTCCCCTCATCTCTTTCAAGATTCTTTAGAGTGTGCATTATGTCCCCAGGAGCTTAACAAATGGTTCAGGGTGGACCCTAAAACAGTCACTTCATTTTAGAAAAGAACTTATTTTGCTTTTTTGTTGCAGCTGCAAGCATGCTGATCAGCAGTGAAAAGAAAGGACTGACACTAAAAGCCCCAGATTATGGCATAGACAAACTATATTATGATGGGCATAGACTTGAGGTAATTTTAAAGTTACTTTCAGTGGGTTTAGTTTTAGAGGAAAAGCATTTACATGCAGCTTTTCTGTATTTCCACAAAGATTCAAGTTGCTTTCTGGATGGCTGGAAAAACATGCGGCATTTGTGGAAAATATGATGCTGAGGTGGAAAGAGAATATCAAACGCCCAGTGGATATTTAGCTAAAGATGCTGTGAGTTTTGGTCACTCTTGGATCATCTCAGAAGACCCCTGTGCTGGAGGTACTAAGATTGTAACATATATTAATATCATTGCCTTCAACTAATTAATTAGTCACATGAAGAGGTGATTTATATTAATTGTAGCACAGTAATCTCATTTTTTGCTATTTTTGTGATTAGTGGCCACAGACTAAAAGAAGAAAAAGCCTTGGTTTTCTGGAGTTTGGTAGTTCACTGTTTTTGTTGTGGTTTTTTATCAACATCTTATGCATTGTGTAGTTACCTGGAGTTTGTGTGTTCAACTTAAAACTCCCTAAGATGATAACTTAGTATGAAAAGGAGGTAGTTTGGCTGTTGATAAAAGTGATTTTTTGTCATCTTTAATAGTTTCATTCTTTATTTTCATTCTGTTATTTCCAGGCTTTTACTTTAGATAAAAAATCCATATCTAGCCCTGACTATCAAACTAGAGGGCATTTGAGGTAGGTAAAACTTGTTTTAATTTCCTCAGGCTGAAGATTAACACAACCTGAAAACTCCAGCCTGGGAATGATTGATGGTTTTTGCCATCCACATCCTACATAAAACCAACATGAATGTTTTGTGTTCATTAGGGTGCACTGCACATTTTGTGTGGAACACAACCCTCTGGGCACATGTTGGCCTTTTTGTAATGTGTTCTGAGATCAAGCTTCCCTGGGGTGACTGGTCCAGGAAAGCCTGGATCATAGGCTTAAGGACTAAGCTACTCAGCCATGGCAAGGCAGGTGTGATGCTACTCACAGTGCAGAAGTGGATATATGGATGTCTAGGAGCCACTACTGCCCTGAAATGAAGCACTGTCTTAGTTTAGGTAAAGTTGGGTGTCAGTTCACCAAGGTTTTCACATGTATCTTTTTTGATTTGGACATCAGTGTCCCACCTAGATCCCACCTGACAAGCCTCTGTCCTTGCAACTGTGCTCCATGTGCCTCATTTTCTCACAGCCTGAACCTTTGACAGGAGGTTGATTCACTTCAACCAGATTAGCTTCATCTAGTTTGTCACTTGGTTTATCCACTGGTCTTAGTGTTTACTAATTCTACAAATTAAGTCCAGAAAGTTATTTATCTAAACTCTGTATATGCTTTAAGAGGGTTCATGTTTTGTAGCTTGTAAGCTGCAGCGCAAATTTGTCAAAAGTGAGAAGCCAGTATCATTTGAGAAGACAGCAACAAAATGCTTCTCTGTGGAGCCAGTCCTTCGCTGTGTAAAAGGCTGTTCAGCAACCGAGACTGCTCCCGTCTCCGTGGGCTTCCACTGCGTTCCAGCCGGTGAGTCTGGTGACCCTGTGCACAGCACGATCAGTATGTCTGACCGGGATTCTGAGAAAAACCGTGAAGTGCACCGTACCAACACAGGAGTTTCCCGACGTATAACCAACCCCGCTCTTCTTCCTCCTTTCTCGTTTAGACTCCGCTCTCAGCCTGGACGGGCAGCCTAGGCTGGACCAGAAATCCGAGGACGTCGTGAGCTCTGTCTCCGCTCACACGGCGTGTTCCTGTGGGCAGCAGGCGTGCCCGGCCTGACCCCGCACGGACCCGCCCCGCGTCGGCTCAGCCCGGCCGCCCGCGGGCACGGCTGGTTCGGGCAGCGGGGATGAGCCCCGTACCCTCCCGGAGACCGCTCTGCTCTGGTTCTTCCCCCGGAGACCTTGAAAACAACCCTGGCACCCGTCCCCGGGTGACCTTTCAATAAACAGCTGCTCTATGAACGCGCTCGGCCGAGCTCATTTGTCCCGGCACTCGCAGCCGCTCGGGAGCCGCCTGCGCTCGGGCCGAGCCGGGCAGTGCCCCGGGGGCGGTGCGGGCACTGCCCGGGCCGGGCGCGCTGCTCGGGGCTGTCCCGCACTCGGCTCCCCGGCAGCCGTCCCTGCCAGCCGCGTCCCAGCCCGTGTGGGAGCCGCGGGGAGAATAATTGTCCTGCTGAGAAATGTTCGGGGCTAACGAGGGTGCTTTTTACCCCTTTTCCAGGTCTTCGTGTTTGATGTGGGGAAGGAAACCTGGAAGTCCTACGACTGGTCAAAAATTACCACTGTGGCAGCTTTTGGAAAGTACGATCCTGAGCTCATGTGCTATGCCCACTCCAAAGGCTCGAGGATAGTACTGAAAGGTTGGTTGCATTGGAAAAACGTGGGTGTTTATGATACCTGAATAAGAAGATAAAGTACACAGGGCCATATTACCTTGACATTTTACATTCAACTGTATGCAGAGTATTAAAATCACTAAAAGGATTAATTAAAAAGGCTTTAATGAACCCAGGACTATAATGCCTTGACATTTTGTGTGTGCTGGTATGCAGGGTATTGAAACCAGCAGTGGATTGTGCCGTGGTAGTAACGAAACCATCCCAGTGACATCTTAATAAGAGTTAACAGGGAACATCACTGCTATGGAGGAAGAGGGAGGAAAGAAAAAGCCTGTAGAAGATAGTTATTTGGGTCTGTATTCTGGATCTTATGTCGAGTACCCAAAAGACAAAATAAGGAAAGGGATTTTAAGTAATTTTTAGTATTTTGCGCTTAAATCAATCCCTGTGTATTAGGAAGTAGTTGAGTCACAAAACACGAATACTCAGGAACTCTGTGCAGGTACAAATGCTGATTAGAAAGTCAAAGTCCATTACAGCTTAAATGTTGTAATTGCCTTTGGCTCTGTTAAGAGAAAACAGAATCCAAGACTACGGTATGGAAAGCAACAAAGGTTAAACATAAAAGTATTTTTCTCTAAACATGACCAGTGGAAATGCTAAAAGTACTTTCATTTCAAGAAAGGTAGTTTACAATGGCTAAAAGAATATTAAACAGAAGTAAGAAGATTAAAATGATAGAAAAACCAAAGGAACTTGATTTTAACACCACTGTCTCAAAGAAGCTTGGTAATCTCTTCTGGGGTGTTTTCTCAAAATTGTGCTTGGGGAAAAAGTTAACTCCTTTGTATTTTACCTGTATTGGTATGGGCATTTTTTATGTTGTGTTTATATTTCTTGGTTAATTAAAGACAAGCCTTTCCTCCTTGCTATTACTGTGGTGCAAATGCACGTTAACTCTTGAAGGCCTCTTGTCTAGGTGATGTACCTCTTAAGGAAATAGTTGATCCTGCTAAAAGAGCAGCATGGATATCCCAACAGCTGGACCTTGCAAAAAAACAGTATATGGATGGAATTAACATAGATATAGAGCAAGAAGTTAACGAAACCTCCCCTGAGTATTATGCATTGACGGAGCTTGTTAAAGAAACTACAGATGCTTTTCACAGAGAAATAGCAGGATCACAGGTAATAATAATGTACTTTATACAAACATTGAATTTAACCTTACAAAATGTAAGGGGTTTTGGCAGTGCTGTTTAGCATATGAATATGAAAAAGTTTATGCAGATCTAAATATAATATTCTAGTGAATGCTTAATTATGAATGTTAGCTGTGATATGATCTTGTAAGAATCACTCTTTTTGACCTGCGTGAATTTAAATGAGAGATGGGCTTCGCTGAGATTTGTAGATACAATGTTACTGCCATGTGTCAGCTGGCAGTTTTTAGTGTGGCTTAATGAATTGTTGAAATACGGCCTTCTGGGGCAAAAGCTTGACCGTGTTTTGGTAAACCCATCACAAAAGTTTTAAGGATTTGCATCATGCTTCATATTTTTGGTGGTTTTCATATTATATTTTAATTCCTTTGGTGCTATATATTCACTAATGTGGTACTCACTTTATTATCTTCTCTTTGTTTTATCAGATGAGCAGCTTCTCCTATAGTTCCTTACTATCAGAGTGTGTTAAACTGCACTATTTGGGAAATACTGATTTTAAAAGTTACAGCTTTTTTTTTAAAGTGATAACAAGGGTACCTAAGGGCCATATTTGGTACTAAGTTTTGCATTTTTCCTTCCAGGTAACATTTGATGTGGCTTGGTCTCCAGCATGCATAGATAAAAGGTGCTACAACTACACTGGGATTGCAGATGCCTGTGACTTCTTATTTGTGATGTCATATGATGAACAGAGCCAGATCTGGACAGACTGTATTGCAAAAGCCAATGCTCCTTACCTGCAGACTTTAATTGGTGAGGACAAAACACCTCCCCAGCAGTCAGAACATTTCCATTTGTTCACATGAGTGGATAGAAAAGATTGCTTTTTCTTAGACAGGTTTATTTTGTTATTGTTGCAGTGAGGCTTTGAGTGTGCTCAAATATGTGTTGTCCTGATGTGAAAATGGTATCCCTGATCCTTATGGCACTACAGGCAGACCTTTAGCAGTTGTGTGTTGTTACCTGTAATGTCATGAGTGCAAAATACACTTTTAGAATGACAAATGGCAGCCAGAGCAATGGTGTCTGCCTGGGATTGCAAGGAACCTGAAACATCTCTCTCATCTTTGTGAACCTCTGCTCAGGGCAGATGGTTTGAAGTGTGACCAACTAGAGCAGTTACTGGGATCTCGAGAGTGCAGGTGAAGGCAGAGGACAGCTTGCACCTTAGCCTCTGGCTGGGGATCGTGCAAGTTCTGTAGTGGCTCTGGCTCTAGGTTAGTCATAAGAATAAAAAGCATAGAAAAAGTAAATAATGCATGTTAATTTTTATTCCCCTCAAAACTAGGATATGAAGAGTACATTGCTATGGGCATTGATCCTAAGAAGCTTGTGATGGGTGTTCCCTGGTATGGCTATGACTATGTCTGCCAAGACCTGTCCACGGTAAGGTGAAGGTTATTCATTTGCAATGGTACTGTTATTTTTTTCCTTGGAAAGATACAACTAGATTTTGGTAATCTTGTTTTTGGACTAGGAAATACTGTGGTCTGATGGATAAGAGCATAAAGCTGGGAGGCAAAACAGAATCTCTTGCTTGGCTGATAATTGATGAGCAGTGTGTTACCAGACAAGGCATTTTAGCTCCTTAGGCAGCCTGGACCCCATGATGCCCAAGCACTATGTTTGACTAAGGAGCTATAAATGTTGTATGTGTGAAAGAGATGATGTCCAAAGGCCCTGCAACACTTGTATGTGCCTTCTCAACACCCCTGCTTAAAGACAGGTGCAACAAACCATAGCAAACCTATGACAGTTACAGCATAGCACTTTATGAAGTCTCAAATATTATACTTATGAAAAATTTAAGGGTCAGTTAAAGGTGGAAAAGATAAGACAACTGTATAAGCTGAATGATATCCATTCAATCCTGTATTACTGCAGAGTAAAGAAAATTTATCTGTTTTAATTTACTTTTCTATACAAATAATATCTGCTGGAGTTGCTCGGAAATTTGGGATTTTTGAGCCCCTAAAGCCCTTTTTGAATTGTTCTCGGCTGTACTTCAATTCTAGAGTTCAGTATATCTAACATGAAACTCATGCCTTCTGCTTTTTTCTGCAGGATCATGTTTGTTCCCTTCCCCAAGTGCCTTTCCGAGGGGCTCCCTGCAGTGACGCTGCAGGGAGCCAGGTCCCCTACGCAGCCATCATGAAGCAGGTGAACAGTTCTCTGTCAGGGGTGCTGTGGGATGAGCTGCAGAAGGCTCCATTTTATGAGTACAAGGTATGAGTCTTTTTCCAAGACACCATGGTGTGGAGTAAGCGTTCATGAACCATAGATCTTTGGCTGTAAAGTTATCAGGATTAGATTCTTCCTTTTATGTTTTCTAAGTTTGTTGGGTTTTGGTTTTGTTTTTTTTTTTTTTGGTAAAGGATTTCTGGAATTCTGTGTCTTGTATTCCTACTCTGAGAGAGGGGTGCAGTGCCTGAAGGCTACAGGAGTAATAAAGATCTTTATTACTTTGCAGTCTTCTTGAGATACTGTATCATGCCAAAACCGACATTTTGGCACAAAGACATCCTACAGCTCTGTTCTTCACTGTTATAGTTATTTTCATGATTTGATAAATAATTTGAACTAAAAAAGATTCTGAGATGCTCTTAAGCTTTTCTAGCTCAGTGCCTTGCATGCATGTTCTCTTCTGCATTTGTTTTCTACACAGACACAGTGGAAGAGTCCATAAATGACTGTGCTTACAAGAACACCACCACCACAGTGTATCCATTTTGTCTTGTTTCTTTAGACATTATTTAAGTTTCAGGTGTAGGTGATTAAAAGATGTTATAAGCAATGACAAGGCAAAAGCAGCATAACCTTGATAAAATTTTATTACCTCCTCTAAAACTCTTTATTGCTTCAAAAACACCACAATCGCTAACTAAATTCACTTGTTAGGTTAGATACTGTGTCTGAAATTTTAGCCATATATAAAAAAAAATATTAAAATACAAATTAGCTAAGTCTTTTCATCTAAATTCAGTTAAATTGTGTCACTGTTTTATAAATTAGATTCTACAAGTAAAAAAATAGCCAAGTATTTGGCTTAGAATTTTTAGTTGTCCTGTGTGACAAAGAATTGGCAAATCAGGAAAATATTACGTAAATCTACATAGCTTGTATATCTCAGTTTTTAATTGTACTTTTAACTGTGTTCAACAGAAAATGTAATCACAGAAAATGTTTTTCTAGGATTCTGTTGGTCAGTTGCACCAAGTGTGGTTTGATGACCCTCGCAGCATCTCTCTGAAAGCAGCATATGTGAAGAATCGAGGTTTAAGGGGCATTGGCATGTGGAATGGAAATAGTCTTGACTATTCCAGGGAAGCTGTAGCAGAACAACAAACTCAAGCAATGTGGCAAGCTCTGACTCCGTAAGAACTATGTGAAACCTTGATTTAGAATGATGAAAATTGGTAATATTTTATTTTGGCTTACACTTTCACAGATTTTAAATTTATGTAAATATACTGTGATTACAAAAACTTTAAAATCTAGGCAAATTAATCTTGTTATTTTATATGCAAAGCTGTATTTTCATTCTTCAGAAAGTTCCAATGTTGCATTATCAGTAGGGTTTTTTTAAGACTGCTCATCTTTTTCATTTTTCACAATTACTATAAGTTAGTTAATGCTTGAACCCAGTGTGTATCTGGTAACAAGACCAATTGATGGATTTACAGGGGCAGTCTCATAATGATGCTTTGCTAAAGCTGCCAGGTGCAGCAAATATTTATTCCTGTGTTACATGGTGCAGTCTGAGCCTTCTGACTTCCCAACCCGACCAATACTTCAGCTAAGTCACTCTAGAATCAGATTAAATCAGAATACTGGATGGACAGATTGTTGATTACATCCAGCTTGGTTACTCTTCTAGATTAAAAGACTTTTATGGGCTGAAGAAATTACATAACATGAAGTAGTTGCTCTTAAGATTTATATCAAACTTGTTGTTAGAAAGGAATATTCAATAAACTCCAGTTTCACTGTGTTTATGTATCACATAAATTCCTTAGTTTCAAAAGCCAAAAATTTCTGACCTTATCTTGAAGAGGAAGACTTAATATGGAGAGGGCTTGCATGATGTTTCCTTCCATTTCAAACTACTTTACTTCCTGAAAACTAGAATTCAGAACCTTATTTAATGAACTACATATCTATTTTTCCAGACACCCTAAGATTCATTCAGTAGCCTGTTTTTTGGTTTTATGGGGTGCTGCCTCTGAGATAATAGGTGATTATGTTTTCTTTCTAGTTCATATTTTCATAAAGTCATTTGCCTAAAAAAATTGTATAAATTTTTAAAATATCCATACTGATGTAAATATTGGCTGGTGTTTACAGGATTTTTTTCTTAAATAAAATGCTGTTCTTGGTAAGGCTTGTAAACAAAGTTTCCTGTCTGTGCTTTACTTGTTCTACAGCTTGCAGCCCACACTGCTTGTCTGCTTCTCAGAACTGTTTCACAACCAGATTAAAGCGCAGCTGGGCCCTGCTTAAGTGACTCCATTAATTAAAAAATTTATTTAATTAAATAAATTAATAGGTAGATGTTTGGTGGGGTGTTTGGTTTGGTTGGGGGTTTTTGCTTGCTAAATAGGTGCCACAGTATGGCAGCACTACCATAATGGCTACTGAGGAAAAGACTTGAAGACTTCATCAGAGTTGCCTGCTTGATACTACAGGTGCTGGAAAGCAGAAGGTGAAGCCTATTGCTCTTGCAGAAACTAAAAAATTCCCTTGACAAAGCAGAAGGCTTTTGACTAGAACACTGGTCTACAAAAGAAACTGCTAAATTTTATATATAATACATATATATCTACACACATGTGTATTACTACTTAAATGCTTAAATACTGTGAGATGGATATTTGCTGATTTGAGAGTCTTCTGGAACGAATCTCTGACCTGCAAAATTCTGAGGGCCAGATGACTTAATAATAAAACTCTCTTTCCTGTAGCAGTCAAGAATCATGAATTGATAATATTATATTTTAAATTTAGGTTCTGATTTTCCAGTAGCTTGTAGCCTGCTCTTGTATCTTAAATAAGACACAACTCTGAAATAGAAAATGTGAGCTTCAACCCTGAATTGAGCCAAAGTGGGTGTAGTTTTAATAATTTATTTAATCCTTTAGCACTAAAATCTTTGTTAAGTCCTATCTTTAAGAAAATAAATTGGATAATGGGTGGTTTGACTCAAGACATTTCTAAGTTAGTTCTTTTGAGAGCTGCATAATTTTCTTATCATATAACTTATTCCCATGAGTGTTTCACTTCCAGTAATAAATACAGCCTTGACAGCTTTTTAGCTGAGATTAATTCCTAGCATGTTATTCTTCTGCTTAATATAATAACATCTGGTTTGCAAAGAGGCAAACAGAAGAGCTAGAAAAAAATTCCTATGAAGAGGTTTCTGATTCCTCTTTCACAGAATTGTTAATCCCAGCACATGCATGACCTTGGAATTAAGGAAAGGCAGAATATGCAAGAGTGTAAGTTAGACCAGGATCATCATTATACTGGTCCAAGTGAAAGCTTTCAGGCAAGCCTTCAAACTACAGAAGACAGTTAATGTCCGAGTGGCTTTCCTAATAAGAGAGGGAACAAAACCAGCTAGATATGAAATAAAGTGAGGTTATCTGAGATTTTATTTATGCTTCATAGTAACACAGTAATGATACACTGGTAATTTAAAGATAGGCATACTTATAATGCCAAAAACATACTCCAGTAAAGAGCTAAATAAAGGATTACTGTTGCTGTAGTTCTACAGAAACTGTATTTCAATAATTTCTCAAAAATGTAGTGTGTGTGCCTGAAAGAACAGGAGGTTATAGATTTTAGGTTTATTTGCTTAGTAGCTATTTAGTTAATCAAAGAACATCAGCATACCACTGATGTTACACAATTAACTCATTTGCACTTTAAAAATAGCAGCTTAGTTTTAGACACATTACTAGCTTTAACTGTATGTTTAAGTAGCTGACTAATCTTACAGTAAGTGAGATTTAAAAAGAAGTGAGCTGCATTACCTCAGTGGCCTAATACACAAATTCCACAACATTTATATAGTTGGTGTCTTTTTACAAAATACCTTCAAGAACATACAAACAAATGCTCTGAAATTCTCTTCTATATTCACTAGAGAGCTGCTGTAGACTTTACAGATGTTAGTCATGTCATCTTCTTAAATTCCTGATTTTCTGGACTGGAGAATAAAAGCTGAATGAATCTTCTTCTGTGACAGTTCCGCTCTCAGTGCTCGTAAGTCAGATGCTGCCTGCTTTCTCATCTGCAAAAGAACCTGTCATGTAAGAAATGGCAATTTAAGGAAGCTTTTTTTGGAGCTGACATGCATATAGGTTTATATAACTAAGACTGAATTTTATACAGGATGGCTGAATACAGGATACATCTTTCATCTTTAAAATTGTACGTGTCTAATTAGATAGCCTAGTTCTAGCACTACTTTGTTCTGCACTTTGCCTTGATGTTTTTGAGACAACTGCAAAGTTAATTGTTCTTTCCACTCCTTGCTAGACAATGGAGAAGTCAGAATAAATACATCCACCCTGGAGGACCCAGTAAACAGGGGTATGGGCAATCTCTGTGATGTAGAACACTCCTATTTCAGAGCTGGAAAGCTATCCAGTGTGAAGGCCTGACCGACATCTTCCTTCCAAAAATGTCATAGGCAGCACTGATATGGAATAAAGCTGAAGAAGAGGTCTGCCATCTGCTTGGACAGCCATTCTTTTGGATTTTTTTTCCCTTTATACAATTTTTGTTCTTTTGCCATGGTCTGTATATTACTGATCAATGTCTCACCACACCAGGTATATTTCTTCAATTACCTTTTGAATCAAATGGGAATTTTATGAACAAGATTGTGAACCTTAGATTACATAGTACATTGAGTATCTAAGTTGTTTGGATGCCTTACATTCCAAACCATCTGTTAACCTGGTGTTCTGGAGTGATTTGGCTCAAGTGATGAAGTTACAACACCTAACACCTTAAAACTAACAGCGTAAAACAAGAACTGTTTAGCAAATACTTGCATAATACAATAATTGGGAAGTTCTAATTTTTTTTATACATTGTCACATTTTGACTGTTCTAATTAAAAGGCAAAGTACCTTAATTTCTATTATGAGCTTCATTTTTGTATCATCTAGCCTCCTCCTCAGCTGATCGAGTTCATGCTGCACTGTGGCAATCCGGATGATTGTGTAATTCTGTGTGAAACAACAACAAAACTTGAAGTGCAGCATTAGTGCATCTCTTCCCTCATTGGGTGCTACTTCACCACTCAGAAACAATCCTCTAACCTCTTTCCAGCTCCCCTGCTTTCCCACCTGACTGACACCTGCCTGGCCACCACGTAGCTCACGAGGGATGGGGAGCACCCTTGTGCTCAGCCTAACAGCTCATTAAATCCTGGCTACCTTCTCTGGGTGCTGGCCAGTACAGAACTGCTGTAGGAGTGTTACCTTGTGCATATCCCTTCATGTAAGGCCTCTTTGTGCCCAGCAACAGAGACCTAAAAAACCCCACCCCTGATATGTCCCTCAAAAGGAGCAATAATGTGTCTGAGCATAGCCAGTAATGCAATGTCTATTCATATTTTTATTTTCTAGATATTTCAAGATAGCTCAAATAATACATGTTTGCATATAATATACACTCTTAGATTGTACATACACGCACCTTTCAGATGCAAGAAAGGGACACTTATTTTTCCTAGACTAGCTTCAGTTTTGCCAACAGACTTGCTTCCATTAATGCATTTAGAAAACTAGCAGACAACTGTTGGAAAGGGTGTTTCCCCTTTTTCTTTTATCTTTTCTTTTTTTAATCCCTCTCTGAACTTCCTATGAAACACACAGTTGCACAATAGTTGAAGTGCAACCACTTCAAAAGCTACAGATATGTTTCTTGTGCTCCAAACATTCATTACCTCCATGTATGAAATTTGGGATGATGGAAACAAAGTAGAACTGAACGATTTATTAACTATACTGAACAGAAGGAGATTTTGTTACAAAAAGGTACCAACGTTTTTGAAAAAAGAAAGAAGAAAGAAACAAATGCTCAGACTCAAGAACTTCTGCAGTCTTTTTGAGACAAATGGCCTGAAGGAATTCTGTCCCTCAAATCGAGCTAAAGCTAGTTTACAAGTCATTGGTTGGCGATAAATCTGTTTCTTTAATTTATATTTTATACAAAAACCCCTCAGACTGTGTAAAAAGAGATAATAAATAATACAAGCAAGTACCTTGTATTTTGCTGCATTGTTTGGTCGTTTACGGTTGTCTCTGGCTTCCAATTGCAAGAGCAATTTCTGGTGGTAAAGCTCTGAATCTTGTCGCAGTTTATTTAAAGTGTCCTCCAGTGAAACTGTAGCTTTCTTAGCTTCAAAGTACTTCTTTTTCCATTCCTCACGAACTGCACAGGAAAACAGTTACAGTGTGTTCACTCTTGTTCACCTTACCATAAGGTCTGCTGAAGACAGTCATGACCAGCTCACCTCACAAGCTTCAGCTGGCCAATGCACACATTGAAACACGGCAGTAGGTTTCTTTAAAAGAAACATTTAGTGAAAAAATCTTCCTTAAAATTACATTCACTCTAAATGCAACTGAATTTTCGCACAAACACCTGCAACAAAAGGCTCAATCTGCCCACTGAGATAAAACACAGGGTCCAAACCCCAAGTTTTATTCTCCCTGGTTGTTCTGCAGGTTCTGCTGCATTTAAGTGCTCCTGGCCAGTGAAGACTGGTATGCCCAGCACAGTCTGAAATCCACAGCTCTACGGTAGCAGAAAATGTAGCACTGGAGATTTAGGCAAAATGTATGCTCTTCATGGCCAGAGATTTTGAACAGCTTCATTTCATACTGATATCCCAAATTACGGGAAACAGTTACCTTTACACTTCACTATGATTCCCCCTATGTTGTTAATGTGCTGTCAAGAGCTGGCACATAAATGCCCCTGTATGTGTTGTGGCAGTCTAATGGCCATTGCATACCTGCAGTGTCTTAAATGAATCCTTTCTTTCGAGGCATATTTTATGGAACCAGGACAAATGAAACTTACCCAAAAGAACTCGGCTGTTGGAGGACTCTATGGCATGTAACTGAGAGTCCCTGCCAGCATGGCACTCTTAGGAGGATATTAAATACAGACTGGATGGCTTTCCTGCAGAAAATGCTCTTTCCTTAGTACCTTGTAAAGAAACATGCCTGCTACATGCCCTTGCTTACAAAACTCTACAGGTCTGATAAAAAAAATTCAGAGGTACAGATGCTTCTCAGAGAACCTGCAGAAGCTCTTCGAATCCCTGTGAAATACCCTTTATTTTACCTAACTGGATAACATAATTTAAAACAATGCAGGAGCCATTTAAGGCTTATCTCTAGCTTGCATTGCAGCTCCATGCTACTACAGAGCTACTGCTTCAAGTACCCAAGTTTGGGGTTTTTTAAATACAACTTCCCCGTGCTGTGGAGTGCACTGCAACCATGTCCTGCGAGAATAAACGAAAGAATTGGCTTGTTGTCCCCTTTCAATGAGCTACAAGTAATAGTTAAGATTCCTAATGACTTAGCTATTTTTAAGCACAAAGAGAAAAGATCTCAAAACATCAAAATGATTAAATCTCATCTCTGTATAACCAGGATGTGACTCAGGGAAGATAGCTTTAAGTATAAACTTGAAAATAATTTAACAAAGAAAATCCGTGTGAGATTTTAATGAGATTTGACCTTGTTAAAAACCAAGGTTGTCAAGCTTGTCACAACAGGCTTATAACTTCCATGTCATAAGCTGAATACCATTAGATGGGAGGAACAAAAATTATTAAGCTGCAATTTACCTGAAGCCCTATCAACACAGTACAAGCCTCTGTAAGCACCAGCTAAAGGCAGGATTAGAGTATGTCAGCTGCCCTGGGCCTCAGAGAGAAGCAGCCTGCAGTCGCTCTCTGAACACTGCATGTACATGAGACACAACTTGAATAGTTCATGAAAGCCAGAATAATCTTAACTTTATAAGATATACCACAAAAAAAAGGCGGAAGGAAACACTGCAACCTTGAATTTTTCTAACATGCTATTACACAAAATGAGTCTTCTTGGAGCTATTGGTTAGCAAACTGCTCTCTCTGTAATTAGGCTTACTGACAAGGAGACAAATATTTTCACATTGGTTTCAGTGTAATTCCTCAATCACTCCGAATTCCAAAATAAATTAAAAGTGTACCATGGTATCTCCTCAGTTTATTTTGTTCCAGTAGCCCTTTAGCTTTTTTGATCAGTTCTTCTCTAGTTTTTTCCATGTGCCTTCTGTCTTTCTTCATTTGTTGCAATTGTTCTACCATCTTGTTTTCTAAAGATATTACAAATATATTTAGAAAGTATCTGAATACTCCAAGTACAAAGGATCAGTCAAGATTTTTGTAATGCACTCATCACAAATTATGCCAAAAGCTTTGTCAGAACAAGCAGTAGAAATGATTTCATTTTAATCTAACTTTTCAAAATGGCTGGTGCCTTAGAAGAAGGGAGAAATCCAGCATGCATCCAGGCACTCACATGCACATGCAGACAAACATCCTTCTATACGTTTAGACAATGTATCACTAAAACAATGTAATCAAGAAATACATTCTCTCCATACATTACAAACTCTTGCCAATGAAGCCAAAAAAGCCTCCAAAAGACTATTTCCTGCTTAAAATATATTGCAATATAAACTGTAGAGAAATCTGGCCTTAAACTGCAACTGGCAGGACAGTACCTCAGATTTTCACCAGTCTGCAACAAGAGGTCAAACACTTAACTTCTCACTATCCTCCTCCTCAGCAACATTACTTGTGGTTTTCTTTGCTACATTCTCACTTGAGCCTGCAGTATTTCATCTGATCTCCCTCCTTTTCTCCTTCAATCCACAACTCCACAAGCTGGGTTTTCTAGTGCTGAGAACCTGCCAAGCTCAAGGACAGCCCACGCAATCATAAATACCTGGAGTTTTCTAACCATAAATTAAAATTCATAACAATACTGTGAATTAATGTATGTACAAATGCTGTCATAAAGTAGGTATTTACGTCTTCATTGACTCTTCAGTCTTGATTAAATGTTCACTTCCTTGCAATTTCTTGGAATCATGTACTCACTTGTTGCCTGAATTACAGGAACTTGAGCTGGATTTACAGTAAGTGCCAAAAAAGGTGGACTAGGAGGTAAAATATACTCTTCTGGACAAGTAAGATGATTTTGCTCGTTTTCATCTGCCTGTAGAGTCAAAAGACACAACTATAAGTACATAACCATAATCCTGAAAAGTTACATTAGACAAATGCCCTGAAAGTGACCTGAGTGAACAGGAGGGCTGAATTTGAATTCTGCAGGTAGGCTTTTTTATTCTGTTACCAGTACACGATTACTAAATTACAAACAGCTGGACTTCTGCAAATAAAATGAGAACACTGAACACTTACATCACAGAGAACATACAGACAAAACTACAGACTATTGCTAATTGTTCTTGTCCGTGTCCATAACCCCACAAGTTACTGACATTCCCATGCAAGACCAGGAACTAAGGGCTTTAAAACAGCCACCTGATTCATTGATTATGAAATCAAAAACTGCCAATTTCTAAACTAGAATTTGTAATTGCAAATTTCAATTGTTTAGAAATATAGTTGATATTCGTTAGACAATCTGCTAAGTAGCAGTGCATGAATTAACTTTTCTCAATTATTCTCAAATCTTTCATATTTATAATGAGTCACCTGTCTTACAAAGTTAGACTGTTTCTAGGTGGAGGACTATATTTATTGCTCAAGATTACTAGGAATGTTATCTTGAAAAACATACCTGATTATCCAGTTTTTCACCAGGATCAGCTCTAGTCTTCCAAGTTCTGTTTTGCTGCAAGCTAAGACAAAATAAAAAAAATAAGTGAAAATTCACCTAATTAAATGGGTTTTTTCCTCCTTTTCTTTCATTTATTTAAAGTCTCTAAAGTAAGTCTGTATCAGTGAATTAATATTATCCATTATTTTAGAAGATTTATGGTATTTGCTAACCTTTGTTTTTTGTGGACATAATCGGTAGTTTGGTCTTCCATTATTTTAAGAATTTCAGTATCCTGTGCCCTGTTTCTTCTTAATTTGGTTTCTTTTTGGTGCTCATTATTTTCCATCCGTGTTAGTTCTGTGACAGGATAGTGATGACAAAAATATATAGATTACACTCGCAAAAATCAGGCTGGTTTGACTGTCAGTGACTGGACTTTCCAACCTGTATTGGAAATTCAGTGAATCAACACAGCAAGTGGTGTTATCTCTAGGATTTGGAAATGTTCCATGAATAACGGAAGAAAGGAATAAAGAAAAATAAAAGGTATTTTTGTTATAAGAATTTATTTCTGACTAATTCTGGTGATCAGACGTATGTATCAACTATAGAAAAGTACTTATATCAGCACACAGTGATAATAAAGGACTCACAAGGTAAAACTACATCTCTGAAAGATATTATCATTATTTTTAAAAATAGAATATTGTTCTGATAGTGCTATTCCGGCTTATGCTTTAATTACAGATTTCTTAAAACTTCGATTTACTTTGCTAACTTTCTATAACTCTTGCTTTAGCAAAAAGACAACATTGACATTTTTACCCTTTTGATATTTAATGTGATTTTGGGGTCTTTGGTTATCCTGGTGTTGTTCATCACTGTGGTTTACATGAGTAAGAGCAGTTCCTTTGGCTTTGTCATTCCACTTAGGAGCATTGCAGTCTTCTTGATCTTGGCTGAGAGGATTCTGCTCAGAGGTCTCTAACCCCAGGTCACACTTTCCAGACTCCTGACCTGCAGGATTTGGAAGACTTGGTGTGATGAGAGATCTATCAGATCCACTTTGATCTGCATAATAATTGATAATATGAAACAGAGATATTATTTCATTGTAAATGTTAACCATAATATTTATTTTTCTTCTCATCCATCATCCTCCTTCACTACACTGCTTAAGCTTACCTTTTTCTCCAAACTGGTTTTCTTGAATCTTGTTGTTATTGTCTTGCTTATGGTTTGTGTGCGAAACTGGAACAGGTTCTTTCTCACCCCATTCCACAGGACTGGGCACTTCCAGATTTTCTGCCTGATGCCTGCTCTGTACACTTTCTAAAAATGGTTTGCTTTTTTCAGGTTTCTGTTGGGAAAGACTGGATAATCTCGATCCATGACCAAACCTATCAGCTTCTTCAATAAAGCGATGTTTTTGCTGAGTTGATGATGGTAATGGATAAACACCTTCAAAATATTCCACTCCAGGCAATAAATATAATTCAGGATAAAGTGCCTGAAAATACACAGTACATTCATCAGACAGGACAAAAGAGAAAATGTGCAATGTAAAGTTTCTGAAAATGGTACCTTATAAGCCATGCAATACTTACATAAGGAGGAGCAAATGACTTCAGTTCCAGCTCTGTTTCCTGCTTTGCTTTCACCTTGGAAGATAAAGTATGGAAGCGTAACAAATACAATACTTCTTTTATCAATAATGTTGCATGTGACATATGTATTCTATTGTCATTTTTACATACTGCATTTTTTCACAACCAGCACTATCATCTGTAGTGGCCTTATGAGGAAAAAGAATCTTAGACTACAATTGTATTTTCTGACACAGTTCTGAAACTTTGTCTATTTACCAAGATCTTAATCAGACCCACAAGATTACATGCATATACTGAACATTTTTTTTTATCCTTTGCACTTTCTCTTATGGTTCAAAGGACCTGATCCAACAGTCACAGGAAAAGAAAGTTTTCAACTTTCTTAATCAAAAGTTGCTTCAAGCTGAATCTGGATAGGAATGCTGAGCCTCACATAATTTTCTCTATTCACCTAATACAGTACTGCAAAATATTTAATGTATATGGGGAAAAAAATCTAATATTACCCTACATCTTCTTGTATTTATCATTTTTCTTCATATTCTTTCTGTGATATAAATTTTCACATTTCAACAATTGTCCTAAAAGCAAAGTCTAAAATATTTGATGTATATTTGAAAGGTGTGCTCCAACTTAAGGAAAAGAAATCTGAGCTTACATTTAAAGAATTATATTGAATTAAACATACAGGTTATACGCAAAAAAGGAAGAGCAAATGAACATGACCTTAGTTTATGTTTATCTTTTCATTCAAAAGACCCTTCCTTGCAAACAGGGCACAGCTCTTAGTTCTGCTTACATTGTTAGAGTTGTGAAACAGAAGACTGAGGGGGGAGAACACTCAAATATTTGATCATGGAGATATAATTCAATGAGGTTACCATGACCCTAAACAACAAATAAACCAGTTGGTTTATTGCTTTACACTTTTTTATAAAGTTAAACATCAAGCAACAGTAAACACCTCAAAGTAAAACTATACCTTTAATTTGTCTCTAAATCTTCATGTATATTACCAGTATCTTTAATTCTCTATTAACATAAAATGTTTTATTCATTTGCTGACATTATGAAGGAGGCTGGAAAATTTCTCCATTTATCTCCAAACTAGGTGGGGAAGAAAATACATCATCTTACTTATTATCATCATCCAGTTAAAAAGATCTGAATTCATTGAAAACATATGCATACTTTCCAATTTAGATTGTATCACAGTCCTTTAAGTTTCTTTTCACCTTTTTTTTCCGCCTAGTTTTTGCACATTACTTAATATTTATTCTAGTCTTCTGTGGGACAATTATCACTATTTTAGTGATAACTCAACTAGAAATGAAATAAAGAATGGCACCAAGTTTCCTGCTTGTAGTTAATTTCCAAATCCATGAGAAACAGGTGAAATGAGACATGGAAAAAGTACTCTATACTTATGTAAATTACTTAAATCTTTGTGTATTACATCAACAAAGTTTCAGTTGGACTAATTTTCAAGTTTATTTAATCTTTAGCCATAATTTGTAAGACATAAATACATATATAGAATCAATGTGAGGAACAGTTATGATTCACACATGTAGGGGTTTTATTACTTACATCTCAGGCTGTATTATTGGACTAAACAGTGGAAAATCCAGAGAAGTTTTCACTCAGAGAATGATGTCTTAAATGCTTTTGGGCAGGTCACAGCAGGAGCCATTAGAGGAACTCTGACTGAGCTGCCATTATAAATTCATGAACTGCCATATTCCCAACCATGTGCAGGTAATAATGACCTTGTGGGTTTGGGGTTTTTTTTTTAATGTAACCAGATTTATCATATTTAATCCATGGACTTTTCAATGTTAGCATCTTTTCGCTGGATGGCAACTAATTACACCTGTTGCTTTAAAGGGTATTTCTAATATAACTGTCCAGCTGTGCCTTTGCACTTGGGGAAGCAGATGTGCTCTGACAAGAGCTTATGCTGCAGCATGTTTAAAAGAAACACTAACAGCGCTCCTAAAGTTATCTCTACTTTATGTGATATTATCTCATCTCCAGGAATGAAATCTCTGCTTTACATTATAAAACAGAAGAGTGCTCAAGAAAAAAAAAAAATTAACTTACCACTACTAGTTTTTTCCCAATGCATTTTAAAAATTTGAATTTATCTGCAACTGTCACTCCACCCAGGTACTCTCCAAGCTTCTCCCGCAGCACTCTTAATGTGATGTGAGGAGACACCCTAGAATGTTGTCATTCATTAATACATCTGTAAGATCAAATAATGATGTCTAGTTAGTAGGAGGGGGAAGATAATGCTCTATACGTGCTGGCTTGCACGGACAGAATGACCAAAACTGGGAGCTGTGTCCTAGAACTGAACCCAATCACTCACAGGCCAGAGAGCCTTGGCGGGGCAGTCGGAACGCTGCACTGTAAGGGCTGTAGTGACACTAACTAGCAACGCTCCCATTGGATCAGCCTCATACAAAGGGACAATATGGAAGCAGACAAAAATTTGAAAGTTACTTCTTCAGAATGCTGCTGCTCATCTGCAGACGAACAACAACACTAGAAACTACAGTCGTGCACTGCCATGTAAGTGACAAAGTATCATGGGGCTGGTCCAGGACTGTTGAACATTCACTTCGAGCACCCAGGGCCAGAGAAGCCTTCATCACTGTCCAGCTTTTTTCTTCTCCAACACAAATTTACAGTTGGGTGTGGGCATGTGTGCATGCAAATGTATTTTAAATAAAAACCAAACACTGCAGTGTGAACATTTCCACCGTGATGTGAGGATGAGAATGCTGACACAAATTGCATCATTTAATGTACTACTTGAAAGTATGCAAATATTAAAGTAATGAGCTCAGTAGAAAAATCACTGCAGAATAAAAAGCATCTCTGCACAATAAATCCAAATGTGCCAGAGGTACATCAAAGCTCTGCGGCACAGCATAAGCAATGCTAATTGTTCCATGCTGCCATAGAAGATAAACCAGGGAACAAATTCAGGCCCGAGACTGTTAATCACCCACGCTGATTAAGTGGTAGGATGATTTTGGCCCAGGCAGCTCTCACTCCTCCAGCAATGCAGACATAGCTTGGGGGATAGCACATGCCATTCTCAGAAAACTGTATAGACAGGAACCTGCCATGTCTTCCATTTGAACAGCTCTTCAACATCAACCTGCCAAGGTTTGTTTGCACTGGCAAGGAGCCCTATAGGCCTTCAGTTCACACTTCAAGTATGTAGTAAAAACACTCTTGTTTTCATCTCATGAACACAATACTTCAGTGGACTACAATGCTTCCCTTGTATTTTTTCAAATACCTTGGACTTAGAGGACCCTTCTCAAGACCATAAAACTGCCCTGGAGCACAGGCATGCAGCAGAGGAGACCAAAGTCTGCAGAGTGGACACATCTAGGCCACATTACGCAGTCCCTGTACATTTGGCTCCTGCTTATTTCTTCCCCCGCCAAATGTTTTCTCCACATTTGCTGCAGATATTAGACTTGACATCCTTTATTTTAAATGTACAAAGACAAATGTGAACAATGGATACATACATCAACACACATCCTTACATGACTTATGTGAGAACACGAATGATCTGTAATTCAAATATCTCTCATTTACTATAACTTCTTCAAGCTGATGTCTCAGAGAAGATATGCCCCTTGAGTGGTCCTCTGAAACCAACTAAATCCAAGCTCTTTCAGAGGCAATTCTAACACTGCACACCCTTCACCGACAAGGCCTGTCCAAACCAGCAAGGAAACCTAAAACTAAGGCATTTATGAACAGCAGGGAAAACATCTAAGTAACTACAATGTATAATGGAAGAAAAGTATCTAGGTATCCAGATCCTGAGATATTGGGCAAAAAATTATCTAAAAATTATTTGCTAGTGTAGCTGCTAGGAAAATACAAAAATATTAGTCTGTCACTTGCTGCCACTAGCTGGCAGAAAACAGTCACATCCAAGTCACTTCCTTCTGGGTGTCCCTTTAAAAGTAATGCAAACCAGAGTTCATTGCAGCCATCTCATCTAGAAATAATAAAAGTTTAGCTTCTGTGGTGAGGAATGAGGAATAAAAAAAAAAAGCTCACAGAGGCTGAGAAATCAAGTTCATGGGAACAAGAACTCAGGGCCATAGACAATTACACCCTTAATATCTTCCTCTAATTTCTCAGCTAATGGAAATGGCCTGTACTTTGACCTAGGAATCCTTTGTAAAGCTGACTCAGACAGTAGGATTGTCAAGCTGACTGAACAACAGAGCTATCAACAACGTCCAAGCCACAGGAGTACCAGCAAGGCTGCCATTCCCTCTCCTGGATTATAATAAGAGAAGTTTTTAAAAGTATTTTTTGTTTTTAAAGACAGTGATTCACTGGCCAGGTGCTAGCTATTGGTAATACTAATGTACTGCAGCATTGCATAGTACCCATAGAATAATTAATTAGCAATTATCTAAGAGTCATTAGCAAGCAACAATACCCAGGCAGATATAAACCCACTGAAATCAGTGAGGATTCTAATTTATTTGATGCCTCAGTGAAATACATTTGCACTAGAAATTACAGGGCAGTGACAGATGTCCATGACATGAAATGAAGTTACCACTTCAGACATGTATTCTGCACCTCTGCTGCAGACTAGAACAGCAAACAAAATGGGTATATGCACTTATTTTTCTCTGGTTTTGTGCAGCCTTTCAACAAACGCAGCTGTGAGAATGAAGACATTCTACCCTACATGCTCATACCTGACCACTACTCTTTTCAGCTACACTGTATATTGTCTTAAGTGGATAATACAAGATTCAATTAAAACCTCTATTCCCTGAAGTTTTAGCTGAATTGACAGGTTTTGCACAGGTGTAGACAAGGTGCATGTAAAAGCTCCGTTTCAATACACATCTTTACATTATTTGATTTTTCTACAACTTCTTACCACACTAGATACACACAGATTTTGAGAGTAAAGTGTTTAGGAGAATAAATTAAACTTTCAAAGTTATGAAAGATTAAAAATGCAACTCTCTGTGCCAGATTTGAGCCTAGGACTGGGAACCAGGATATTCTTTCACTAAGTCCTTTAAACAGGTACCTGAGAGCACACACAGCACATGGTGCTGTGCACAGCCTTTCACTACTCAAGAAGAAAGAGGAAATGCTGCTGGTTCATGGGCTGTAATGCTTCCCCTCGAGAAACAAGGCTCCAGCTCTTTCCCTGGACTGAGAGAGCTCAGATCATCGTATCCCTGTTCCCGGGAACTGACAGGCTATCCTGTCTTCATTAAGCCACTGTCTTGAAGCTGGCCCATTGCCCAAAAGATTTCCAGCTTTGATAATCAGGCTCAAGGAGACAGAAGGATATGATTTTACAATATAAATTATTCTGCAGAAATACTAGCACTGCTCTGGAAGTGCTTTTCAATGGGCCACACCATGGGCTGCAAGGCAGCTAAGCCTGATACGGTACAAATTAACATAATGCTAGTTATGGTTACCATTTACCCTCCAGAAATTTAATTAGACAACAATTCACGACTGACAGATGCTCTCTAGAGCAACAGTTGGACTAAAAGACTGAAGGACAGTGTGAAGGACCTACCATGTACTTGAAACCGAAGACTGCACTCACCTTATAAATCCAGCTGAGATGAATTTGCTAGTAAGAGCTACAGGAACTGTATTCAGCTTGAAGTTCCACACTTCTGCTGGGACATAAAAAACATGAAGCTCCACCAGCTAAAAAAAGAACAGATGTAAATGTAGTATAATCCTCTTCCTACACGCTTTGTTTTGTATAGGTGGACTTCCAGTTTGTGTGGGCAGGAAGGGTTCCTTTGATATTAGCATAGGGACTAGAACAGTGAGGCCCTGTCTCACAGTGATGACTAGATAGTGAGAACAGTGACAGCAGAGCAATTTGTGACTGAATGCCAGCTGACAGCATCAAAATAAGTCACATTAGAACAAGCTCCTCAATGGAAGTGAGATAATAGAGAGCCTGTGCTACTGCTGTGTATCACTGTGACAGCAATGGAGAGATCTTACCAAAAACAGTTGATACTCCGGAGAGTGTCATGACTACGATAATCCCTCAGCTGAAATCCTACCTTTGTTCATCTCATAAAAAAATGCAAAGCCCTGAAAGCTTGATTCAAACAGCACCACAACTTGATCTTGTCATCAAGAAAAAAAAAAATTCAAAATATTTCTGACTGTTGTTAATAATATTAGCTACCTTGGAAACAAAAAAATGCTCCTGCTAATGCCTGCAGAAAGAATAACTAAGTTGGCTCTGAGCAAGGTTCATTTAGACTGTGTTCGGACCTGTGGTAGTTGTTGCATCACTAATTTTCAGGTCTTGATTGTTAGTAAAAATCAGATGGTATTGACAAGGATGATACACTTCCCTATAACTAGAAGTCATGCAAATAAGCTATATTAAATATTCCTGCAAGTGTTGAGTTACTTAATATTAACTAGAAAATAATTATTTCTATATATACTATTTTAAAAGCACTTTTTTTTCCCTCTCAGGTCTTTTAGAACCTTATTTTAATATATTTTTATTTGTGAAATCTAAAAAATCTTTATGGAATAGTACAAAAACTCTCACCTGTGATGTTCGAGGTCTCCTTTGACTGAATGACATGTTGGTCCCTCTATTTGACCACAGCAAATGCCAGGTGGGCTTTTTAATTTTCTTTTTGATTGAAGCATTCTTTAAGAGGGAGTTTCATGATAATCTGTTATGAGAGAAGTTACTCCATAAATATCCTTTATTTTAACTTACTGTTCTTCATTCCACTTATGAAAATGGAAGTCGTGTCTGTGCTGAGGCAGAAAGCTTCCAGCTAACTGCAAATAGAAACAACCACACCTTCTACACAAATGAGTATCACCTAAGTAACTGGGGGAATTGCTAAATCATAGCCCTGAGGCTCTAAGAGATCTGCCCTAGAGCATTTCCTCTTACATTTTCTCCCCTTTCACAAAATAGTGTGGTAGTATACAATTTTCTACACAATTCCACTGTTTTCCTAAAGACACAGACCTAAATCCCCACTAAACTATATTCTTGCAGGGCCTGGATCTGATAAAGTGACAATTATTCTGAACTGCAGCAAACAACACATTGTGCCGGCCAAACGCAGTATTCCGAGGAAACGTGACTGTGCTGGGCAACCATGTCAGAAAAATACTTCCATAAATTATAAACCATGGTTCTGTCCTAACACTGTTATAGAATCATGGAATGGTTTGGGTTGGAAGGGATCTTTGAAGGTCAGCTAGTCCAACTCCCTGCAGTGAGCACGGACAGCTCCCACTTGGCCAGGTTGTCCAGACCCCCAAGTCCAATCTGGCCTCGAATGTTTCCAGGGATGGGGCATCTCCCACCTCTCTGGTCAACCTGTTCCAGGCCTTTAGCACCTCTAGTGTAAAAAACTTCTTCCTTATATCTCTAATCAACCCTCTTTTAGTTTAAAACCATTCCCCCTGTCCTATTGCAACAGGCTCTGCTAAAAAGCTTGTTTCCATCTTCCTCTTTTTGTTAGGAGTTTCCTTGGTGTTCTCACTTTGAAGGCTCTTCCAGCCCCTCTGAGGTTACAAACCTCCTCTAGATTTTCAGCCTGCTGAACTCCCTTGCTGTTCTCCTGATCTCCACAACAGGAGATCTCTCTCCTCCTCCTGCCTCTATCCCAGCTACTTCTAATTCACCTGTTCTTGGACACGAGTGACTGGACTTTCCAAGTGACCTTCCAGGTCTCACCCTAGCACTGTGGAATTAAGATTTCCTCATGTCAGTGGGAAGCACTCACTCAACCACGGCCTGTGTCTTTACTTGCAAGCTCCCACAAACGACCTGAGCGTAACACCCCATCACTGCTCCTGTAATTCCCAGCCAAAGGCAGGCACAGCAGGGCACAGGAGGGCACAGCGCGAGTTCCTGCCATCGGTCCTGCGTACATGGAAAATGCTGCGCTTTGCAGTACCTGATGTCACCCCATACTCCAGGCTTCACCGCCACCCCGGGCACTTTCTGCAGTGAACCAGGACTAGTAAATTGATCTTCCAGGCTATGGTCAACACTCAAACTGCTGGCAAGAGCAAAGCTAGGAACTTCATTCATTGCATCGCAGCCTCCAAACTCGGGACTCACTGGATATTATCACCAAGATTCGCCACCTTGGTGTGAACGTAGCCTCCTCTTTCAGCCCACATTATGAATGCGCGAGGGCGCGGGTGATTTCTGTGCCCGCAGGCGGTGCCCCGTCCTGGGCACACGGAGCGGCCCCGCCCGCCCCGGCCCCGGCTCCGGGTGCGCAGGCGCCGCGGTC